>PVIR01026022.1:0-24374 GCA_004026965.1 Petromus typicus | reverse complement strand
GGACTCAAGGCACTGAAGGGCTCACCCTGCAAGCCCCCTCAAACAGTCATGGGCCAGGGACACACTGGAAATGTGTATGCCACTCCAGAGATGGGGGGAGTCCTCAAAAGACTGGAGCTAGATACTCTGCAGAATGTGCTGGGGCCATCTGTGCATGTTACTGTGCTCTTCCTCAGAGCAAAAATAAAACCTGGTTCTCCCCAAAACACTGAGAAAAATGAAATATGCAGAAAAGAAAAACTACCCCAAGATACGCACTGTTAGCACTGGCGTATTTCCTCACAACCTCTCAGAAAGTAGCTCACCTCCTGAGGCACCAGCCAGGGTCAGAACAGTGTGGAGCATCGGGAGGAAGCCACATGCACAGTCGCTGCAGCGCTGCGGCAGTTCCGCTCCCTCAGCCTGGCCTTCTACCTCGTCCGATTCATAATCACACGTCCTCGTACATGTGTGTGTAGGAAAAACAGCACAAGCAAGGCCCAGAACTGGCTACAGTTTTAGGCAGCCACTAGGGTCTTGAAATGCATGCCCAGCGGGCGAGAGGGCGTAAGCACACAGCTCAGTTACATGTGTAGACACTCACTCAGTCAGCATCAGTCGACTGTGACCCTGCAGCATCCTGTAGTACCACCGACACTGAGACTGGCCGACCCCAGGGAGCTGCACTGCGGCCTCTCAGTGCCGTGGCTGAGCCTGGTCCACGCATTCCAAGGCCCCAAGATGAGATGCACCTGAGGAAAGCAGCGCCGGCCCTGGCCTGGCAGACCTGAGCCCTGCTGGCCTGGGGTTCAGACCTGCTGGGCCCCACAGTCCCTCGGGCAACTTTTTCAAGACCAAGCTGTATGCACACACACACACACACACACACACACACACACACACACACACACACACGGGTAGGACCTTACTGTTCACACAGAAGCGTGACCAGCTTCATCCTGGAGGAGATGCAGTGTACAGTCTGCCCCTTGCTGAGCACCCTCCCTGCCCTCTGGCTCCATAACAGACCCCAGTGCCAGCCGAGGTCGAGCCAGCTTCCAGTGCAGCCTGCCTTCCCCAGTTGCCTGCTGGGTCCATGGCCCTGAGTCCCTTTCCGGGCCAGCACGGGTCTGCAGGCTACAGGGGCCGAGGCAGGGAGTGCCGCCTGCCCAGGGCCAGCTACCCTCCTCCAAGGGCCTGTGGCTGCTTCAACGGGTGCACACCCCAAGCCGGCAGCCAGGGTGCCCCTAATTAATAATGTGCTATCAGAAGAGGCATATGGCTGCACACCCAGCGCTTCCAACCATTTATCACAATGTTGATCTTTATTTTAAATATAAATCAGGCAATCATTTATGTCTTTTATGTTCTTTGTATTTATTCAAGAATATTTAACTGTAGACAAAAGGTGACTTATTCATTATTCATCCCGAACAAGGGAAGTTGGCAATTTGAAAAGGCTGACATTTGAGCTTTTTGCCAACACTAGCAAAATTATATCCTTCCCATTGTAAATCAATGAAGTAGAATCATTGTGCACAAAGGAATTAAATTGCCTTGTCACTTTAATAAGGCCACCTTATATACAGCCTTCCACCAGTGCCATTGTGCTGGGAGCCGCCGATCCACAGCCCAGCCGTCTCAGATCTCAGTGGGCTCCCAATTACAGAGCGTCCCGGGCCAGACGCCCTCGCCTGCCTGAGGGACAGAGCGCGTGTCACCCACGGTGCACTATCAGTGGCGAGCACACACCAACGAGTTGGCACCTGGCTGCCACGCCGGCTCTTCCTGGCCCACTCTCCCGCCTCCTGCACTGGCAGCTGCCGCCCCATCCAGTCCCTTTCACACCCACTTCACATGTGTGCACAGAGGCACACACAGGGCACACACTCGTACATGTGCACACAACTGCTCACCCGCACCTAGGATCCTGCTGATCGGTAGAAGTGTCGGAATGTTCTAGCCAGAGCAGCTGTGCATCCACAAAGGACACCCTTGAGTTACCCCCCTGAGGTTAGACACCCTTGAGTTAGCCCCTGAGGTTAGACACCCTTGAGTTAGCCCCCTGAGGTTAGACACCCTGAGTTAGCCCCCTGAGGTTAGACACCCTTGAGTTAGCCCCCTGAGGTTAGACACCCTTAAGTTAGCCCCCTGAGGTTAGACACCCTTGAGTTAGCCCTGAGGTTAGACACCCTCGAATTAGACCCCTGAGGTCAGACACCCTTGAGTTAGACCCCTGAGGTTAGATAGTCACAGGGACACAGGCCGGATGGGCACAAAACTGCCACACAGGACCTGGCTGCATGGAAGCATGGAGAACAACTTCCTGTGAGTCTGTGGGTGACCCACCTCATCCCAGCACCCCTGCGCCAAGCTCAGCGGAGGAGAGATGAATCCCTCAGGACGCTAGGACAGGAAGAGATGCATCTTGGAAGACTGTGCTGGGGCCAGGGCATAGCCACTGCCCCCTCAAGAGGAGACCAGGCACAGAGCCTGCGGTCAAGAAGCGCTGTGGTGGAGGCTGGGCACCTGTGGGCAACATCTCTGCACTGCCTGGCTCAGCAGCCTCCACAGACTTGGGCTAGAGCTCAGCAGCTCCTCGGGGGCCTCCAAGGACACAGCCAGGTCCCCAGCCGGTCAGTTACCAGCCAGCTGCTCCTGTACTGGACTGGCACTGGGGGCAGGAGGCTCCGGAGGGACCACAGGGTAGGAAAGGCCGGGCCGCCTGGCAGAGACACCTAAAAGAGTGAGGATGGGCAGTGCCTCTGATTCTAGGTAGTGATGTCAGAATTGCAAAGGTGACTTACAAGGAGAGGCCTCAAAAGACCTGAAACTGGGAGATAACATAAACAAGGAAGATGCGTCTTGACTTGTGGAGAGCCGCGGGTGACTCCCCAGTGTGGGGAACACCGCAGAGGAGCACAGTGAGAGACACCTGGACGAGCTGACCCAGACGCGCGTTTACTTCTGAAGGAACTTCCTGGGAGGCCGCAGAGTGCGGGGAAGGTGAGGGAGTGGTGCTCCCGGCACAGCCCGGACACAAGAGGGACAGTTCTGCAGCTCCTGGACTCACAGGGACCCCAGCGCCTCCTCCCCTTGATGAGGCTGCCGTGCCGAGGTGCCAGTCCAAGATCCCAGGGGTGAGCAGCTGTTTGCCCGCTGAGGGGTGGGGCTGGAGAGCAGGAGCCTCACACAGTGACCAGGGCACAGGCAGTGACTGACCCTGGGCAGTCAGGACGCTGCTCCCCACCCCCGCCCCAGGACGCCAGCTCCCCGCCAGGATGCTCAGCCCTCCATGGGTCTAGGACGCCCTGTGCCACAGACTGTCACCCAGGCCAGCTCCCCCCGATGTGGGCGTGGTCATTCCACCATTTCCAGGGCGGGCTGCCTGGCGTTCCCCTCACAAGTGTGCACCTCTAACTCCCCACCATGACTCGCTCCTGCTGCTACTTCTTGTCCTAGTCACACTCCAGCAGGGACAGGGACAGGGAAGAGGGGGAGCAATGTCCCTGGGGCTGGAGGGCCCCCCACACTCTCCAGAGGACAGGGGCCTGGCCCACGGCACCGAGGCACTCACCTGCCACCACACACCTCGACAGACACCACAGGTCTCACGCCAAGGCATCACTTAGAGGTGCCACCCCCTCTGACTGCCAAGAAGTGCTGATGGGCAAAGGTCACAGAAAGGATCACAGGCACCTCTGACGGTGCCAAGGGGCAGCACATACTGCCCTGATGGGCACTCCACCAATTCCCTTTTCTCTGTAATCATCTCAGGCCTCAGCAAGGTACATACTTAATGTGTGTGTAAACAGCAAAAAGGGAAGGGGACTGTTGTACAAAAGCGCAGCTGCTGAGCTGAGGGAAGGCTCCTGCAGACAGCCCCACCTCCACCAGGAGCGGCTGGCATGATGGAGCACAGACACTGGCGCCGGTCACTTCCTGTGGGTACCACACATGTGCCCTCAGGACCTGGTCACCCCCCTAAGGAGCTGAGGGAATGCCGCTGGCACCTGGCCACAGCCTGGAGCCAGGGAGCAGCACGCAGAGGTGATGCGCAGGGTGGGGGCCCACCAGAACAGCCTCCTGCAGAGTCCAAAGGGTGAGAGGGATGGGACCGCAGAGACAGGCGGGACTGCTCACGGGCCTGAGCACAGGGCAGACCACCGGGAAGCCAGAAGACAAGCACAGGGACCGCAGAGGTGACGCCCCAATCTTGCATCCCTGCAGTGAAGGACCTGGGATCCTTACAGAAGGCCAAATTGAGGCCAGACAGGGACTGGAAAGGCCCATATCAAGCAGACAGGACGCCACGTGAACAGCTCAGGACACAACCCAGAAGCACTCACAGCAAGTGCACAAGACAGAGAACCGGGGGCGGTCCTCAGTTACAGCCAATGAGCCAGACACGAGTGTGTTCATGCTGAGCTAACACAGAATGCAGCAGAGACCAATCTCCTCACAAGAAGCGCCAGGTGAGACGCAGAGCGTCATGGGAGAAGCAGTCACTGTGAAAACTGTGACAGACTCACAGTAAACTGCTCTCAAGTCCGTGTGCTGGGCTTGGGGAGAAAAGGTTACAGCATGGCCGCTCACCATCTGCTGATGCGCGGGTCCAGGTGCTTCACCCCATCAACCAAACCTAGGGGGGAGAGGCCTCCTCAGCCGTCAGCTGACGCCCAGAGACACCTGCACATGCCACCCTGGCAGCAAGGTGGCTCACAAACTGCACTGGAGCTGCACTGCCAGGCGTCATGGGACAGAGCAGCCACCCTGCAGGACTGCACTGCCAGGCGTCATGGGACACAGCAGCCACCCTGCAGGACTGAGCACATCAGCCCAGATGTGGTGACTGTCTGCGGAGCCCACCCTGAGTGAGCCGCACATTCATAAACTGGCTTTTCTTCTTAAAAGTCCAAGTCTGCCTACTGGCCCACAGTGGCTTTTGGAAGAGCCAGCAGCTGCTGTGTGGGGAAGGAACAGCTCCCCAACCACTGTCACTACGTCTCAGAATTTTAAAAAGTGTGAAGGACCACAGGTGTAACGCAGGGTGAAGGTCCTGGGCTCAGCTCCGGTACAAAGAAAGCAAACAGGGTTAGAGCAAAATTTTGGAATCTACAAAATTCAGGGAAACTAAAGAAAAAAAGAAACAAATATTAAATTGACAGATGCCCAAGAAAAATGCAGAAATAAAAAGGGCGAAGGAATATAAGCTGAAAAGGAAAGATTATTAAAGAATCCAGAAAAAAAAAAACAGAAATATTAAAGATTGACAAAGAAGACCCAACAGGCATATAATAGGAATTGACAATAAAAACAGCTAATGTCTAAATTCCCCTGGATTGTAATACTACGATGCCAATAAAGTTTTGTAGAGCCCAGCCTGACTAAATGTCGCAAGCAGGTGGGAAAGTTGGAAGGAGGACCCATACACAGAGCAGGTTTAACTCTTTCCTGGTTCCACTTAGCAAGATGTACAAGATAATAACATAGGCGATCCACACAGAGCTCACCAAACGGTCCCGTCACAGTCCGAGAGTCTTAAGGTTCGTATCACTGGATTTCCCAGGTTCGGTTCCAGTCCGGTGTGTGGGGCCGTCGCGAGGAGCAAGATGTCCAGCAGAGTCTCCAGCAGAGTCTCCGAGGGGTCTGCCTGGTCTCGGTCGTGGCGTGCCTCCTTTTATGCCAGTTTGGGCGGAGTTAGGGCTCAGTGTCTGTTCTTTACTGATAAGGTGTCCGTTGTAGTTTGGCACAGGTGCCGAGTTTGAAAGTCGCGCCGTTTTACATCTTGCAGGTCTGAGGTCTGGTCACAGCTCAGAATTCTACCCACACATCTAGGCCCAGTTTACCTCATTTGAACATTTTATCATCACCCTCAATTCTTATACTAACATATAATCCTGTTCTTATTGTATTTTGGTGCATTTTTCTACATCAGAGGTGGAGGTGGAATGTAGAGAATACATTTCTTATGTTTTTATACTCTTTACACTTATCACCACTTTGAAAAAAGGCCTGGCCCTGAGCTAAAGTCTCCATCTCAAGAAATTCCCCAAATTCCTTAGAACATGAGTAACCTCCAACCTGGGTGCATGTCACTAGCAAGGACCAATCGCCTGGGCAGCAAGGCCTCGGTTACCTGATAGGGCTAAACCTAAACATTCTGTCTGTGACTGCTGACCATTTCCCTTCATGTCCTCATAAAGAAGCTACTCCTTGAGACAAAGAAACGCCCTGGCTAGCCATACCTAAAGGCCCCGTACTCTTTTCAAAATCTTGGCCTATCCGAAGACCCCACGTTTAAAACTTCCACCACCCCCAACCCCACCATAAAATCTCAGCATCCTGCTGTTGAGAGTCTCTGCTCGAGCTTGAGTAAACCCTCATGTATTTACATCGGAGATGGCTCCTGGTGCTTTTTGGGGACCTCACGATCTGGGCGTAACAGTTATAATCCAAGGAAATTCAGAATCTATGAGATGCAATTAAGATACTGATCAGGAGAAATTTTGTGGCTTTACTAAGTAATTATAAGAGTGAAATAAAAGAATGAAAAGAAGGAATTACATTCCCACCTCAAAAAAGTAGGAAAATAACTGTAACAAAAAAAAGCAGAGGAAAAGAAAATAAAGAATAAAAGCAGAAACTAATATAAACAAGGGAAAGAAAAAGAGAACTATCACATAAATAAAATATTTTCTTTCAGAAGGAATGAAAAAATACACTCCTGTAATTTACCTAACCAATCAATCAGTCATAAATGCCAAGGAGGAGGTAACCCTGGCAAAGAAGACTGTCCAAGGCCAGAGATGGCCAGGCGGAGGCTCCATGCAGGAGGCAGGTCTGCATGCACCAGCCGGGAACCACACCTCAGGAGGAGGAAGGGCAGGAAATCTAAGGCCCATTTTGAACAGCCCCATACAAAATCACTTAAAAATCCAAAGGAAAGGAATAATTTCCCAAGGAAATACAAGCTGGTGCAGTTGATCCAAAGAGAAGACCCCAAGGTCATACAAACTGTTGTGGAAAAGCTGCCTAGTTCTCCCGTGAACCATGTTCCACACAGTGATAGCTAAGCCCTCGTGAGGCCATCTCAGAGGGAAAACTAGACACCCATATTTCACGGGTCTTAGCTGTTAGGGACTGCGGACAAGGACTGAGGACTTTCTTGGATCTCTGCGCTGCCCTGTGGGATCAACTACTGGGGTTGCTGCAGTCATCTGTCGGCCCTGCAGGCTCCTAAACTACAAAGATTACTGCACTAGGATTATTGGCCTTAAAATTTACTGGGATCCACTAGGATTTAAGGATGTCTGCCCTGCTCTATGTAACCTTCAACTACAGGGATTATTGTGGGACCGCCCTGTCTTATGCATGCTAGGATTCTGGGTTGAGGGCTGGGCACCAAATAAAGGTGCGGCGAGCTCGGGTTACGGGCTGGTCTGCTCCCCTTCTGCTGCGGCAGTATTTGGCCTTTGCTGCCGCTGCTCAGAATACCAAGAGTCGAGCCCGGGCTCAGCCTCTATCTCAAGGTTTCAGCTTTGTTGTTTGCTGGTTGTTAATCCTTTTGCTGTGGGACTATCGGGAGACTGGGGTTCGCCACAAGGGTTCTGGATGTGTCCTCTTTCCTGGACTCCCACAGATAGCTAAGAAAAGTAAACACTCAACAAATAATCCAAACAAATACCAAAACATATGTCACATCCGAGCTAAATTTATTAAATTCATGAAACTGGATGAATGTTAAAAATTAATATGATTTCCCATATAAATAAATTTCAGGAAAACTATGTAATATTCTCCATCCTAATAAAGACAATACACAGGTATACACTACATGTACACATATGTACATATCACAGAATATGACATGTCTACATGTGTGCACAGTGTTTATGTAACTGGGTGTGTGCCTATCTAAAATCAATCACTGTCACATTTCTATATAAGAGAAAATAGAGGTATTTCCCACTGAGGCCCGATATAACATCAGAATCACATTTCTATGACCTAGGTGTGAAATATACATCTTCACAAATACATGAGCAAAGTTACTCATTACAGTATTATTTATAATTACAATATATAAGTGCCCACTCATTCGGATTGAGCTATGTAGGTAATAGCACAGTCACTGTGAGTACAGTATTAGGCAGATGTGAAAAAGAAACACATCTATAAAATGATAGTGATTTTTAGGACTTTTTCTTTTTTTCTTTTTTTCTTTTCTTTTTTTTTTTTTTTTTTTTTTTTGAGACAGGGTCTCGCTTTTGTAGTTCAGGCTGGCCCTGAACTCAGCCTCAAACTCACATCACAGCAATCCTCCTGCCTCTGCCTCCCGAGTGCTGGGATTACAGGCGTGAGCCACCACGCCCGGCACTGTGCTATGTGGTACTGGTTGCTGCTGTATGGTATGTGGCTACCAGGGAATCGAACCCGGGTCCTTGCGCTTGCAAGACAGGCACCGGAACCACTGAGCTAACTCCCTGGCCCTACGACATAATTTTAAATTAAAGCAAAATATAGAAGAGCCACACCTGTAATCCCAACACTCAGGAGGCAGAGACAGGAGTATTGCCGTGAGTTCCAGGATAGCCTGGGCTACATAGTGAGTTCAGGGCCAGCCTGAACTACAAAGCGAGACTTTGTTTCAATAAATAAATAAATAAATAAACCCCACAACAGAGCACGTGCATTATACCTTTCATGTGTACAAGTTAGAATGAAAAATATTTACCTATCTATCTATATTTTTTAAACAATTACACAGACATACACACTTATTTTGTAACACTCACAGGGTGAGAAGACAAACTAGAAACAAAAAAACGTCATTATTATTCTCACGGCTGGGAAGTAACTAAAAAGGGCGGAACAGGAACAGGAGTGCGCTCCGACACGTCTCACACACGGCTTTGTCTTCTGAGCACTGAGAGCTGAATGTATTCTAGAAAGATAAGAGAGCTACACAAAGGCAAGGCCTGCAGCTGAGCGCGACAGAGGCTGAGCCTGACAAGGTCTGGGTCACAGCTCTGCCACCCTGAGAGAGAGCTCCTACATGCCCACAGGGACTCCGAGAGCTCCAGGGACAGTGGCCGCCCAGCAAGACCGCTGACCGCTCTCAGCAGCTCCTCGTGCGAGGGGGGAGGTGTGTGTGTGGAGCTTCAGGACAAGGCCACGTGCCACAGACTGGCAGTGAGTGCCGTGACGCTCGGAGCCGCCCGGAGGGAAGAGAGGCAGGGGCAGAGAGCCTGGCTACCAGCTGCTGGGGCCAGAGCAGGGACAGTATCCATCGAGACCAGCGGCCCACCGGCTTCACACGCTGGACGCAGATCCTGAGTCTGCAGGGAACTGGGGTTTTACACGCACATGAGAGAGAAAGCTTTTCCTCACAGGAAAGGCTGGTTAGCACACAAGGCAGACCTGAACCACCCACTCCGGCCGGGATGGACACACGAGGTCCCTAGGGGACACGAACTGGGGATGGGATACTCACAGGGCTCTGGGACCACGCAGAGCCCTCACAAATTCCAAAAGGGAAGGTGTGTGGCACTAGAGAAATCTGCCTCCATCTGGACCAGGCTGTCAGTCGGGTAGCGGTCACAGGCCCCAGGACAGAGGGCAGGAGCCTCCCTGAGGTGTCCTGCAGGCCGGGGACAGTCACACCTGAGTCCATCCTACAGGAGACAGCTGGGCCTCAGGCAAGCAGGCAGCAGGCGCCTTCCTGGCTCAGAGGAAGTCTGAACACTCGTGTGAACACACCCAAGGTGTGGAGTCTGCGCGGCGGGGGAGGTGAGCAGGTGAGTGAGAGTACGTGGGGTACACACACGACTGGCCGGGATAAAGTCACGTGCTCATGACTGCAAGGGCCTTTCACTCCTGTAAGACACGTGCTGAAATATGTGCAAGTGGATCAGCAACTCTGGGGGGAGGCAGAGGTGGAGAGCACCTACACCAGAGCTGCAGTCAGCCAGCCAGACGGCAGCCCGAGGGCAAGGGAGCTGGGGACCTTCAGACAAACCAGTGCACACTACACAAAACGGCAAGCAAGGTGCAAAGTCAAGAGCCTGGGTTCGGAGCCCCCCTACCCACTTCTCACCGAGTGTTTGGGCCACCTATTTGCTCTCTCTGTGCTTCAGGCTCCCCAGGAAGTTAACAATGATACCTACCACTCCAGGCAAAGGGAATGAAGGGTTAAAGCTGTAAGGCACCAGGTAAGGTGGCATGCACAGGCTCAGCACTCAGGAGGTGGAGGGCGGCTCAAACCCAGGTTTTTAAGGCCAGCCGGGGCAACACAGTGAGACCCGTTACTCAAACTATTTTATTTTATTTTTATTTATTTATTTATTTATTTATTTTAGGTTTTTTGAGACAGGGTCTCGCTTTGTAGTTCAGGCTGGCCCTGAGCTCAGCCTCAAACTCACATCACAGCAATCCTCCTGCCTCTGCCTCCCAAGCGCTGGGATTACAGGCATGAGCCACCACGCCCGGCACTGTGCTATGTGGTACTGGTTGCTGCTGGGCGTGAGTCTCCACACCCAGTATAAGTATGTGGTACCGGGGATCGAACCCGGGTCCTTGCACTTGCAAGACAGGCACCGGAACCATTGAGCTAAATCCCTGGCCCCTACTCAAACTATTTTAATAAAAGCCTACAACAAGCAATGACATTGGATTGACTGCTAAATTCTAGAAGAGCTTTAAGGAGGTTATAACACCGGTCCTCCTCAAACTACTCAGTGAATTGGAAAGGATGGAGCACTTCCAAACTCATTTCTGTAAAACAGCATTGCTCTGATCCCCAAATCAGACAAAGATCAAAATCCTCAGTAAGTTACAGGAAAATAGAATGAAGCAAATCATGTAAAGATTACCCATCATGACCAAGAAAGCTGCATCCCAGGGATGCAAGGATGGTTCAACACATGTAGCTCAATAAATGTAACACGTCACACAGAAGACAAAACCACGACCATGTCCACAGGTACAGAAAAAGGCTTTCAACAAAATCCAGCACCCCTTCCTGACATTAACTCTGAAGAAAATAGGTACAGAAGGATCTTACCTGAACTTAATAAAAGTCATTTAGGGCAAACCAAATTAAATGGGGAAGACTGAAAGATTTCTCTCCAAAATCAGGACAAGACATCAAACCACTATGGCCACTTCCTGTTCAACAGTGTACTTGAAAATACTAGCCCACACTACCAGGCAAGCAAAAGAGATAAAAATATATATATACAGGAAAAGACGAAGACTATTTACACATGGCATGATCTTTTACATAGATCAAAAAATTCCACCAAAAGACTCTAAGAGCTGGTCACCAATTTCAGCAGCGTAGCAGGATATATATCAAGGCAAAAACATCAACAGCATTCCTGTACACCAATAATGAACTCATTGAGAAAGAAGTTAGGAAAACAGCACCATGTGCAATAACACTGAGAAATTAAATACCTAGAAATTAACGTAACTAAGCTCGTGGAAGACCTCTACAACAACTACAGAACACTACAGTGGCACCTCAGTTCACAAATGCTTTCGCTGATGGACAATTTGCTTCATAAACAGAGGTACATTTCAAAATTTTGTCACTGTGTACTCTGCACTGGACTAGAAGTTATATTACAAAGCGGTAATGATAAGAACAGGATGGTACTGGTCCAAAAACACACGTCAGGCTCAACAGAGCAGGACGGAGGATACTGAAAAACCGCGAGCACATTTGGCTATCTGCTCTTCAGCCAAGGGGCCAAGAAAACACTCTGGAGAAAAACAGCTTCCTTAGTAGTTGATGCTGGGAAAACTAGCTGTCCACATGCAGCCATATCTCTCATCATGCACTAAATGTAAAGTCTAAACAGATCAAAGACCAAAATGCTAAAACACAATGAACCTACTAGAAGATAAAATAGTAAAACTCGTGAAGTCACAGGCGCAGGAAAGACTTTCTGAGCAGAACTCCAACTGCACAAGAAATAACAGCAAGAATCAACAGACGGGATCGTATCAAATTAAAAAGCTTGTGCCCAGCAAAGGAAGCACCCCCAGAGTGAGAGGGAAAGCTAGTGAGAAATCCCCAGCTATTTCTTACAGAGACAGCTAAAATCTAGAATATATTAAAAAACCCAAAAAATATATCAACCCAAAATAAAAGACCCACTCAAGTAAAATAAACAGATACCCCTAGGAAGAAGAATAAACATGGGAAGTACAAGTGGAAGCACAAATACATACAGAAATATGCTTCGCGACGCTGGCCTTCAGAGAAACGTCAATTAAAACAACACTCAGATTCTCTCTCACCCCAGAAAGAATGGTTGTCAAAAAATAAAATAATAACAAATGCCAGGGATGCTGTGAGAAAAGGAGCCATTCTGCACTGTCAGTGGGGACAGTGTGGAGACGGTGCGAGGGTCAGTGTGGAGACTTCGCAAAACGCTAGAACCACAGCTGCAGTCTGACACGCTGTCCTCCTCCTGGGAGCTTCCTGAAAGTTAAGGACATCGTACGGTACACTCTACACTCATGTCTATAGCAGCACAGCCCATCACAGCTAAATCTTGGAAGTGGCCTCTATGCACATCAACAGATGAATAAACAAAGGAATGTGGTACCCATACATAACAGAATACTCTTTGACTAGAGACAAGGACAAAATTGAAGCCATTGTAGGAAAATGGAAGCACCTTGAAAACAGAATGTTAAAATGAATCAGCCACACAAGCTCCCGCCCTATCTGGCACCGCGCACGTGATGAGGCAAAGCACGAAGAACAAAACAAAGGAGGATTCCAGGAAACGGAGAGCTACAGCTTGTGCACACGCGGAGGGTCCAGGAGATCGAGGGGCAGAGGCGGCCGGGAGGGAAGGGAAAAGATTTAAAATGCTTCGGTAAGACTGTCAACGTCCGCAACGAACGTGAACGTTGTGTCCTAACTGAGCTAACAACAGCAGCATGACACTAAAGGAAATGGGGTCGGGGACCTGGGACGGAGGGGTCGGGTGGGCGGGCAGGGGAGTCAAAACTGACCAAGCTGTGCTCTGCGCCTGCGCCTGCCTCCTAGGATGAATGTGCTCATAACGCAGCACAGAGACACGAAGAACCATGGGCACTGTGAGAGCACCCGGCACAGCCGGCAGCTGGAGAAGTGGCTGTGACATCAACCTCAGGGCCTGTGCGAGGGAACTATCACAAACAAGGAGGACAAGGCCCAGGTCACCCGACAAGCAACCCAGGGTGCCTCTGCGGGGGCAGGCTGCGGAGTGCCAGGCCGGCTTCCACTGTCCGCTGGGGGTCACTGTGTCCCTGCACGCAGAGAGAAGGCAGCGGGCCAGCCCCAGCCCCTGGCAGCTGGCCTGTGAGACGATACGCCACTGAAGGAAAGATGGGGGCCGAAGGACACACCAGCACTGCTACAGTAAGGACACGCCAGGAAACGGGGGTTGAGCATTCCAGAGCCAGGGGGACGCCAAGTACTTAAAAGGAGATAAGCAATGTGTCTTTTCTTCCAAAGTAAACATTCACTAAATATCTGAACACACCTCAGTGATCAAAGGTTCACAGCAATTTCTGTCCCATGAAAACGGCGCTCTGTCTTCATTCAGCTGATTCACTGGGTCAGGCACTATGCACCTCCTGGCTCTTCCCCAAAGTCAAAAAAAGACCAGAAAAGGGAAAGACGTTGGATCCGTTCAGGACACTGAGGCAGCCACGGCAGCACAGCTAGAGACCCTCAGGAGAGAGGCCTCCAGAGCGGCTGCAGGGAGCGGCAAAGATTCGGAGACAAATGCATGCTGACCATATTTTTCACCACACTGTGTATTATATCGGTGTCTTGAGGTTCAAGGGAGACCACAAAACTGCCCTGCTGTCCCAGCCGAGGAAACAGCGGGCACAGCACTGGAGTGGCTTCTTCCCTCCCCCGTACCCCACCCTTGTCACATCAGGGCACAGCGCTATGAGGCGGGGCCTCTGCACCTATGTCCCCAGGGTCATCCTGGGGCCGGCGAGAGCACAGAGCCACATCCCGACCCACCCGCACGGGGCAGGGAACAGCCACAGGCGCAGGAGCCGACAGAGCTCACCCTGGACCCAGGACAGCCGCACACACGCACGGATGTGCACGCACACTCGTGTACACATATACTCACACACGTTTACACAGAACACACACATTGGGTGAGGACTCTGTACTCCTATTTCCTCCTGAAATTACATGGCTAACCCACCCACAGTAGTAATCGAGGTGAGCAGAAGCCCAGCCTTGTCCCGCCGCCCAGACTGGGAGACTCTGGCGCTGTGACCTCCCTCTGCAGGGAATCTGAGGAGACAAAGCAGGCTCTGTAATCTGGTTTCCATAGTGACCGGCCCACAAGAAGGCAAGTGGCAGCCAAAACTTGACTCAGACTCTTTCAGCACTAATTTGAGGCAGAACAGTGAGGGAGAGGAGAAGGAGGCCACGGAGACAGCAGATAGAGCCCAGAGCCAGCAACCAGGGCCCTCGGAGGAACGGCGGTGGCGGCAGGGCTGGCGGGGGGTCCGGGCTGCACGGCACGCAGTGTCAGGAAGGTCTCCGAGATCACCGCCATAGCCCAGGGACACGGGCCCCAGCCAGTGGGGCTTCCTCTGGCCGAGGCTGGAGAAGCCGCAGCCAACGGATGGGAAGGGTCACCGCTGAGGGCGTCCAGAGCAAACCAGAGCAGCAGCAGCCCGTGACCTCATTACACGTGTGTCTGTAATGGTACGCAGTGTCCAAATACTCACAGCCCGCTCAGGAGAAAGGAGCAGGCACGCTGCGCAAGTCTCCCAAGGACAGAGAAGGCCACGGTGTGTGCTTCCACCTAGACCCAGCAGTGACGACAAGGTCTCTGGAAACGCGCTCTCCTACGTAAGGTTCTGCTCAGGAGATCTCGGGACACTCGAAGAAATACCAAGAGACCTAAGGCTACAACAACAGTGTAAGCCTGGCGGATGTCACCTTGGTCAGGCGATCAACATGACCTTCATCAGCAGCGAGGTTGCTCAGTGCACGAACACCTACACTTGTCCTGGTCAGCTTTCTGCCCCGGGCCACAACACTCAGCACCCACAGCGTGACGAGGGAGAGTCGATGCGGCTCAGAGCGCCAGGGGACTCCGTCCCCGGTCAGCTGCTCAAAGGAAGAGCGTGGTGGAAGGGGTGGGGGCGAAGCTTCTGGGGAAAGGGCAGGCAACAGTTCGGGAGAGGAAGAGAGGGGCAGAGAGGTGAGGGGCCAGACACAGTCCCAAAGACCACACCCCCTGACCCACCCAGACGAGCCTGGCTGTCTCCACACACCACCCCCCCGGGCAGCTCCAGAGCCGACGGGCACATAATCAAGCTTCCCCCTCGCCCACGACACCTACCACACAGGAGCTAGCTCATAATCTTCACAGGGTCCCCCTCGTGCTAGACGGGAAGTCTGACGAATGTTCTGGACTGAGGGCAACCAAGAGCACCAGGACGTGGACAGACCTGTCCTCCAGGCCAAGGGCACGAGGGACTCAGCAGGCAGGAGGCAAAGTGGCAGTGGCAGTGGCAGGGCTGTGGTCACCAGGACTCTGCCCTGGGAAACAGGTCAATATTTGGGGGAGGGTATTAGATTGGCATTTTATTCTGAGATGATCCAGTGGGGAGAAATTCTGTATGCTAACCTATGACTCCTGTGCAAGTTTCTGGGATTCCAAGTGGCAGTAAAGAGCAGGTGGTACCATGTGGGCACCGCCTGCCAGCACCATCTAGGGAGTATAGCACCTCTAACCCGCTCCTCTGCCCCGCTGTATGTGGTGCTGCTCTGTCTGCCTGAGCGCAAGTACAGCTGTGGACAAGCAAGCCAAGAGGCTGGGGAGAGACCTCAAATGGACCCTGGACCCCCACAGTGGCAGTCCCTCCTGGTAGCCACGAGGTCCACGCAGAGCCTGGCTAGGCCGACCCCACCTCTCCTGGAGGCCGTGGTCTTCCCAGCCCTGCCCACGTGCAGAGGCATGGAGGAGCACGCAGTCCAGTGAGCAAGCCTCCCCAGCGTACATCCCTGAAGACGCGCCCGACCCCAAGGAACTGGACGACGCCACCGCTCCAACTGCCCCTGCCGCTGCCAGGCCTGCTTCGACCCACTGCGTCCTGAAGGTTGTGTTTCTGTCACAGGACTCACTGCACAAAGCCACGCTCCGCTCAGGGACAGCTCGGGAGATACTGCCAGAACTCTGGAGGCCACAGTAATTTCCGCCAGGGTCTCTGAGCCCAAATCCTGCCTCATACCTAAGCAATGGTCTGAAGACTCAGTGCAGACAGGTACCCCTGGGTGGTCCCCACAGCGCTGTCAGCTCTGTGGCCAGGCAGTGGGACGGAGCCTGTGAGCACGCGGAAGGCCCTCGCTTGCGCAAGCACACCAGGCAAAGTCTGCTGTGCTCACTGGAGTACTCGTGCCTCCGACGCCTACGGTGGCTGGCAATGTGGGTGAGGAGCGTAGACGTTAACTTAGGAAATCAGAATCCCCCAATGCCTCCCACTGGGGCAGACCCTGACAGCAATCCTGCGTGCTGCCTCCTGAGTTTCATTTCCTGCCTTTTGAACAGAAACACAACGCTGATGGAACACGCAGACAGCATGCAGCCTCCTCCCGCCCGCTACAACACCACGAACACTCCCAGTAGAGTCCGGGAAGGGGGGTTGTTGACAGAGGGCACTTTGCAGGGCCGCTGCGCTGGTTGGCCAGGAGCTGCGGCCAGAGGCTCGGGCTGCCCCTGAACCCCTGCCTGTGCAGGGCATGGGGGGCTCGGCTCTGCACCTCTTCACTCTCCCGGCTTCCTCCTCTCCTCGTGGGCCCCTTCAGACTGGAGGGCGCCCGTGCGGACCGAGACACGCCATGACATTAACACGCCGAGGAACTGTCAGACCTTTACCAAAGCAAAGGCGCCGCATCGCGTCCCGTGCAGTGCGGGAGGCTCTCCGTCCCGCAGCCTGGGCGCCTCTCTCCTGCCCGCCTGTGCATCGGGGCCACAGGGGACGTGTGCGGCTGAAGGGCGCTGTGGCTTTGACTGGCTTTCGCCCATGCGTGGCAACACTGCGGCCGCGGGCGCCTTCCTTAGGGCCGCTCAGTCGTCTCTCCGTGTTTACACTCAGCTTGTCAAAGACAGATCCTCAGAGATCTTTATTTCCTCTGCATGCATGCCCCTTACAACATATGATTTCTAAATATTTCCTGCCATCCTGTGAGTCTCTTTTCATTTTCTTGATAATCATTGGTAGCAGAAAAGTCTACTTTGGTGAAGCCTGATTTATTCATTTTTATCACATATGTTTTTGTCCCTCAGATGCCTCTGCCTAGCCCAAAACATGAAGCCTGGCCTTACTTCTACGTTTGCTTTTGAGTTTCACTACTTCTTGCTCTTACACTCAGATCCACGGTCTACTGCCAGTGGTGTGAGAAAGGGCTCTCGCTTTTTTCTCTTGCATTTCCATTTCCTGTGTTCCCAGAACTCTTTGGTAAAAAGACTGCTTTTCCCCCATTTTATCATCTCTCCTCCCACCAGGATGGTATGTATGGAGCCAAAGAGGATCGCAGAGCCAGAGCTGAGTCGGGCGGGAAACCCAGCTCTCCCGACAGGCCGAGAACCCAGGCTACACCTCACAGCCACCCTCGACCTCAGGACAGATGATGAAGAGGGGGAGAGGGTCAGGGCATCGCCAGCCTGGAGCTCAGGCAGCTGCAGAGTGGTCACCAGTGTGGGGAGAGCTTCTCTGTGGGCAGCCTGGCGGTGGCCAGTCTGGGGAGATGAGCATGGGCAGAGGGCCAGGAGAGGCCTCTGGGAGCCCAAGGCCTGGGCCAGGCCCCATCTCTGTGGATGGCCTGGCGTCAGCACATCAGCCTCTGAGGGCAGGCGGGCTCCATCACCGGCCCTCAGCTGGGGTGCGGTGGGAAGGAAGCAGACAACTTGCAGACTCCGGGTGGCCGTGTTCACTGCCCCTGTGCTGCAAGGAAGCGAGGGCGCCCTGCACCAGGAGGGACAGGGGCAGAGGACGGAAGGTCCAGGGAGCTCAGGTCACTGGCACCACCTTCACGTGAAGACCAAGAAGCCGCCGCCACCTGAGCCGGGCCGTGGCTGACTGAGGCACGAGGCCGCTGCTGTGCCCTGAACGCGCCCGGGGTGCGGCTCCTGCGGCTGCTGTGCCGGGGGAGCACCTGCGGCCGCAGTCCCGAGAGGGGTCTCTCCCAGAGAGGGCTCAGGCCTGTGGCTCCTGCAGGTCTGGACGCTCTCGGCCCTGGGCCCTCTGCCCGCTCTTCTGGGTCCAGCCTCTTCCGCACCCTCCCGTCTTTCTGGCTTTGTCCTCTGTGCTGAAGTATTTTTGTCTCCTCCTGCAGAGTGGAGAATTCACAGCTTTGGGGACAGAGGTGGGTCACAGCACTCTCCAATCCAGCTGTGGCTCTCCGGTGACATTTCTCTTTATACTTGAGTTTCCTTACTGGGGAAAATGCGCATGAGATTATTTCAGGGTGCTTTATGGATGGAACTGAGTCTGACCCCAAGGTCCAGCGAGAGGCTTCACCTTCGCTTCATGGTGGCAGTGGAGACAGATCAAAGGCACCCATGCAAAGGACCTCCAGGAAAGATGGTGCTTCCTGCCCTCTGCAGACCTGATCTTGACTTTATCCTGACTGGGGACCCGGCTGTGCAAGGACCAGAGAGCAAGCCACGTCTCATTAGCCACTGAGCCTCAGTACATGTCAAGGTGAGGACGTGCTGTCTACACCAGGTTAAGAGGGCAGAATTCAGTCTCAGTCACTTTTCCACTGCTGAATCCTCTACAGACTGAAGGCAAGTTATTTAATTTTATGCAATGACCAACACCTACCACCTAAAGAGGGGAGGTCTACCTGGCTCAGGGTTGAGAGGGCTCAGCCCATGGCTGACCAGCCCCAAGGCCAAGACGGCAAGCTGGACGAGCCTGGAGGTGGGGAGCTGCTCATGGCTTGGACAGGAAGCAAAGCCAGCTGGTAAGACCAGGAGGGAGATAAATCCTTCCAGCCCCGCCTCCAACCAGGCCCTGCTTCCAACAGGCCCCGCCTCCAACCAGGCCCCGCCTCCTGGCCACCGCTGGCTGCACACTTCCCAAAACCCATCACCTTCCTGCTTCTGGGCACCTGAGGCTTCTGGGCACATCTGGATTCAGATGAGATCAGGCACGTTCAGGGTGGTATGGTGTACACAGAGTATATCTGGATTAAACCACAGTTTCCTGTGTTTTGCTTTCCTGTGTGGCCAGAGGGTGTGATTAGCACAGGCGTGACTCCCACCACAGTGCTCTTCGGGACTCAGAGGGACCAGGGGAGGCCTGAACTCAAGCCCCCGCCTGATGGGGGACCCAGCACAGTCGCAGCAGCTCTGAAACCCTACAGCAGGCAGAGCGGGTTCCCCAGAGACCCCACCGGATCCACCTGGCACAGCCAACTTGGGGCTGGATGTGTCCTCGCAGGACACCACATCGTCCCACATGCGTGGCTGATCGAAAGACGGGCCAGTGTTTATTTTTTTTAATTTTTGTTACCTAATGAAAGACCCATTGCCATCAGTTACTCTCAAAATCCTCCCTCTCACTTGAAACACTCTCTTCCCCGGTCCTTGCCACTTCCTGGAGCACTTCTGGAGCCCATACAGAGATGTGACTGAAACAGCGCCACTCTGCTGAGCGCCACTCAAAGGAAAGGCAGCTGTGTCCTCGCCCACCTCCATCATGGATGGATCTGGTGGCGTGTGACCCTGGCTGGTCCCCAGGGTCAAAATGACCATGGAAATGAAACCCTGGGCGGTGTAGACAACGACACTCAAGAGAGAGGCCTCCAGGGCTGCTGCGGGACGTGGCGCAGTGGAATGACGGGTGAGCGTCTCTGAATCGAGGGGTGTTGTGGACCCGTGCCAGGTGTCCTTCCCTGTCACGACTCTTCAGTGTCACCAGGCGTGTCACTGTGTTCTCACCACATTCAGTTCAACACAGCTCACAGAGCACGTGCACAGCACACACCAGCGGCAGGACTTTCCCTCCTACAACTTGGGGTTACCCAGAAGTAAGGGTGGGGAGTCCACAGGCTGCCTGTTTGCCTGCCTCCCCAGGGGTGTGGAGGAGCCAGGCGGGGCTGCGAGAGAGAAGCCCAGACAGCTGCTCCTTAGCAGCTCCCAACAGGAGACACAGCAACCGTGGAGACACAGCAGCATGAGCCCCTGCGATGGGGACAGGTCATCGGTCTGCAGAGCCTCGTCCTCTCCGGACGTCTGCAGGGATGGCTGAGAGCTCCCCCCCCCCCTGCAGCCCCTTGTGTGAAGCGCCTCCTCCGGCTACACTGTCTACTGCCCCACCCGCTCAGCGGGGTTTCTCTCGGATGAGCGATCCTACACCCTCGGCAGAGCTTCCTCTGCAAGGTCAATGCCTCTGTGTGTAAAATCTCTAAAGCACTTTCTTGCCGTGGGTCACCAGAAAAGCTCACTTCAGAGATACGTGGGGATCATATGGCCGATGGCCCCTGAGCGGCCACCAGGGCAAGCGCCCCAGTGTGTAAGAGAGGAGGTCCTCCTCCGCCAGGAAGTCGCTCCCGGGCAGGCAGCCCCAGGCAGAAGCAAACACCCAGCTGAGCCTGCTATTTTAATTGCAAATCTAGTGACTGCAGAGTCAAGGCAGAGACTGGGCTGTCCATTGTTAGAGGTGGATGGGAGAAATAAAGAGACTTAGGAAAAAAGATCCTGCAAGACTTCCTGTCCTTGGGAGGGAAGGTAATGAGCACGAGGAAGCCACGGGACAAAAGAATCTCACACTGGAGGCTTGTCTTTATACCAGAGCCTTTTACAATTTTCTATTTTTATCAGCCTCATCAATATGAAGATAGCACAAATATAACAGTACAATAGTCATAAATGTGGAAGGCTTTTTCTTTTTCAAATTTGGATCTCACTGCAAAGAACACACAAAGAAAAAGATGCAGGATAATTAAGGAACCTTGAAACACTGAAGAGAGGCCAGTGTCCCCTTCAAGATTTCACTGTTGAGTTAAAAAGGAAAGAAAGAAACTGAGGGTGCGGGCCGGCGGGAAGCACACACATCCACAGCCAGCCTGCCGCGGTGTGGCTCACAGGTGCCCCGTTCCGACCCACATTTCAGCACCACAGTACCTCAGCCTGCCCGGCCCGCAACTCCGAAGCTGCGTGAGGACTAGAATTTCCCTTTGCAATCAGGCAAGCACCACACACACGCAGTCTCTGAGGTCTGCTGCTGACTGACACAGGGTGCGTTCTGTCCACTCTGCTTAGAAAGCCTCCTGACATTTCTCAACTTCTACCTGAAAGCAGCACGGGATGAGCAGGCTCCAGGCGTGAGAGGAGGTCCTGCCCGTGTGCGTGGCGGAGGGCACAGGCGTGGCCCTGAGTGTGCCCTGCGTTCTACTCCTCTTACGGCACACACAGCCCTCCGAGGCGGTGCAGGGCCCTCCCATCAGGCAACGACCCTTGCGAGCCCAGGTTACCATCATGGCACAGCTTCTGACCTCCAGGGGAGGAAGCCCACCTGGGAAGCCAAGTGCAGGGGTCCCCTGGTCATCAGAGGGCATGACCTCTGGGGTCTGAGCTCACACATTCTTCTTGTCTGTGAAAGCCACACAGACAGACACCCTAGCCTTCCCAGCGTGGTGTGAAGGGCGCAGGACTCCAGGCCCACAGCCCGGTACCCAGATCCCAGAAGCACAACCAGGGCCCCCTTGACTCCTGGACAGAGGGTCCCTTTGAGAAAGACCCTTGGCACGAAGCACATCCCAACCTCTGTTGCCTGTTTTGAGAGGCTGAAGAAACCGAGGAAAGGGGGCCAGAGACCCCCAGCCCAGAGCACAAACTGTCCCTGCAGTCCACTGACAAGAGCAGGGTCAAAGGCCAAAGGTCGGCTGTCTTGACTTGAGTCTGCCTCACCCGAGGTCCACCGTGACCACGGGCGCGCACTCTGGCAGAACACCAGTGGCTCCCTCCACACAGTGAGAGGGCTTTGGGGGGACAGTCTCACTGGGGACGGCTAGACCAGCCCGTCCCCACCGCAGGATGGGTAAGCAGAGCAGGACCAGGGCCCAGGAGACTCCCGAGGCCAGCGCCACCCCCGGGCTCAAGACCAAGGGAGGCCGCTGCCTGACTCTCCAGTCGTGGCCTGTGGAGAGGATCCTGGGGTACTGCCGCAGATCAATCAGGCAGGGACAAGATTACGGCTACGTAGGACACACACCTTTTAAAATGCTCTCATGCCCCTGTTCAGCTGTGCATCAGAGCGGGGTCCGTTCCGTCCCCAGCCCACCCAGCACGGACTTGGAGGGAGCAAGCTCACAGGAACTTATGTATCCCTATCAGAGCTGGAAGAGACATCAAAGGTAAGCTAGGAAAAGAGTTTGAGAATCCATGTCAGCCACACTTCCTGTCCAGGGAAATCTTCAGCTGGGAGAGGGGGCTCGGTCACGGCATGGCGGGCTGGCTGGGCAGTCCACACTCCACTTCCTACCCCACATAACTGCACTTGCACTCCTGTCTGTGGAACACTGGGGGATGGGTAAGCACGTGGGCACTGAAGGGAAGCAGAGGCGGCCCAGGTTAAGGAGCAGGTCGGAAGGCCACAGTGTGGGCAACCTCAGAGCCCCAAGGTGGTGGGGGACCTGCAGGCTCCGGGAGAGAAGTCAGGAGAGTGCGATGGCTGGGTTTAGACCTGAACTTTCCCTCTGAAGTCCGTGTCCAGAGTGGGCCTGGCTTGAAGAGGCAGATCACAAACGTGACCTGGTAAAGTGTGTTCTTGTCCCGGCTCGTTCCTCTGCCCTCTCTCCTTCCTGACTGGCACAGCGTGAGTGCCATCCTCCCCCAGGCCTGCCCACCATGCTCTGAACCACCAGCTGACCACGGACTGAACCCAGTGGAAACCGTGAGCCAAATGAGCCTCTAACCCCAAACACGGGCATCAGGTGCTGTGCCCCAGAGGCGGGAATGTGGCTAACCGAGGGCTGTGGAAGGTGAGCCCCGGCCTGGAGCCCAGATTGTGAGTGTGGCAGTGACAGAGGGGCCGAGGTGGCTGCAGGTGGGCTGAGTGGGTGGAGTTAGAAGTGGGTGAGTGGGTACCGCGGGGCCTGTGAGCTGTGGCACGGCCTTCCTAGTACCTGACAAACACGCAGGACTTTGGGGAGACTGTGGGAGACCTCAGCAAGACCTTCAGCTCCTCGATTGCAACAGTTTCCCACAGAGCTTCTCCTGACAACAGCGCTGTCCTTGTTCCTCCAAATCCACAGGCCCTGGACGGCCACAAGGGGCAGGTCTCCCCAACTGTGCTCTGAGCACTGTGGGGTCACACAGGGACTCCCCAAACTGAACAACACACTTCTGAGCAGCCCAATGGTCCAGGGAGAACTCCAAAGGGAAACCAGAAAATGCTTCGAACTGAATCAAAATGAAGCAGTGTCTCAGAGTGTGCAGGACACCGCTAACCATCCCACCAAGGGACAGTTACACAGCTCCTATTTTTACAAGAAAAGTTTCAGCTACCACCCTAAGAAATAAGAAAAATCAATCACCCAGGCACTGTGGCCTGTATCTATAATCCCAGCATTTGGTAGGCTGAGGCAGGAAGATCACCACAAGTATTAGGCCAGCCTGGGCTACACAGTAAAGTACTAAACTGTCTGAACTATACACTGAGATCTTGTCTCAAAAAAAAAAGAAGAAAACAGAAAAGAAAAATTAATCAACTGTCCCCCAAAAAGTGCAAAGACAAAAAATCGGAGAGGAAATCCATGAAATCGGAAAATGAGGAACCCAAAGAATGAGGCCAAAGCAGGTTCTTTCAAAAGATCAATAGAAGTGATAAATATCCAGGCTGACTAAAGAAAAAAAATGAAAAGGCAGACATGACCAGCATCAGGGACACATTCCTTCAGACAGATCTCCAGGCCCCAGCTGGGGAGGGAATGGGTCACCTAGACGCCATGCCTCAGTCACTATCTCTCAGAGCTTAAAATCCCCCAGTAAATACGCAGCCCCGATGGCTCCGTGGCGAACTCTGGGAGACACTTAGGAAGAGACCACGCTAACAAACCACCACCAGAAACGGAAGAGGAGGAGCTGCTCCTCCGCGGCAAGGCCAGCGACACTACCGCCACCAAGACCCTCAGGAACACAAGCTACAGGCCACGCAGATGCGGAATTCTTCAGACAATCTTCAGAGATGGTTATGTAACGAGGGCAGCGCAGACTCTGTCAACCCACTGTACAGCAAAACACCACACACTGGCGATGTTACAGAGAGAAGCTAATGTCTTCAGCTCCAGAGGCTGCAGGCCCAGGCAGAGGTCCCGGCACTGGCGTTCTGGTAGT
>PVIR01026021.1:0-24323 GCA_004026965.1 Petromus typicus | reverse complement strand
TGCCATCTGCCCACCACTTCCTGGGGGACAGGAGCTCGGCACGCCACAGTGAAGGGCCCAAGTCAGCATGTTGTCCCCGCTCTCGTTCCTACAGGGCGCCAGGTACCGGGGCTCCATCCACGACCACCCGGGCTTTGACCCTGGCCAGGATGCAGAGGCTCTGTACACCGCCATGAAGGGCTTCGGTGAGTACCAACCACTTTGGGAGTGTGTAGGGGGAGGTTGGGAGGGGCTGAGTCTGTACAGATACAGCAGGTGTGGGAGGGTAAATGCACCTGTGAGTCTGTCTGTCTGTCTGTGTCACTGAGATGAACCCAGAGCCTCGTACCCGCTGGGCAAGTACTCTATCCCGAGCCACGCCCTCACCTCGTCTGTTTTTTGCACTCTTATTTTCCTTTTTTTTTGAGACAGGGTCTCTCTTTGTGGTTCAGGCTGGCCCTGAGCTCACCCTCAAACTCACATCCCAGCAATCCTCCTGCCTCTGCCTCCCGAGTGCTGGGATTACAGGCGTGAGCCACCACGCCCGGCACTGTGGTATGTGGTACTGGTTGCTGCTGGGTGTGGGTCTCCACACCCAGTACTGTTTGTGAGTAGGTGGGGATCGAACTGGGTCCTTGCGCTTGCAAGACAGGCGCCAGAACCACTGAGCTAAATCCATGGCCCTATTTTCCTAATTTTATAATAAAGCATTTTGTGCCAACAAACAGTCCTGAAGAGGAGTAGCCCAGACCAACCCCTGCGGCCTCCGGACAAGGGCCTCTTCTGCGCAGTTCCCGCCTCCTGCCCTCCCTGGGGCAGCTGCGCCCTGGCAGCGGGCTGGCCGCTCTCACACACTGGCGTTGGGCCCCGGGTTCTAAGCCAGGCCTCCTGCCAGACCCTGAGCAAGTCCTGGCCCACCTGGGCCTCAGTCTGTACAGTAGGAGCTGGATCCAGGCCCTCAGCCCAGCCGTCTGTGCCTCGGCCTCACTCAGTGGAGCCCTGTGGGTCCTCATGGTGGGGCCCGGACGGAAGCGCCCCGGTGGGCTTCCCAGAGACAAGTCAGTGAATGCCAAGCACCCTCCTGTCTTCCAGGCAGTGACAAGGAGGCCATACTAGAGCTGATCACCTCCCGGAGCAATAGGCAGAGGCAGGAGATCTGCCAGAGCTACAAGTCTCTCTACGGCAAGGTAAGCATGGCAGCCAGAGGGCGGGTAGGTGGGGACGAGAGGCCGTTGCCTGCCCGGGCTCCTTCAGGCCCCGGCCCCCTCCGGTCCTCCTGCCTATTTGTGTTCTCGTGTCTGAAATCGGCCCCTACTCTTTGTCTTCCATTGGCCACAAACACAGCCGGGGCACCCTGTACCCCAGGTGCTGGGCCACACTGGGTCATAAGCAACATGTGCTGTCTGCTCCGGACGCCCAGATCGTAGGAGAACGGGACAGGAGTAGGAGGCCGACATAGCTGGGGAGGGGACACGGTGCCCACCAGAGCGTGTGCCCAGGAGACGCCGTTCTCACGGCTGTGATGCTCATCCTGCCCAGGACCTCATTGCTGACCTGAAGTACGAGCTGACGGGGAAGTTCGAGCGGCTGATTGTGGGCCTCATGAGGCCACTCGCCTACTGTGACGCCAAGGAAATCAAAGACGCCATCTCGGTGAGAAGCGTGTGTGTCTGCGTGTGTATGTGCGTGTGGGCACGTGTTGATGTTGGGGACGTGGGTGATGAGATTGCAGCCTCCACAGTGAGCCTTGGAGCCCACCCAGTAGATGTGCCATCTGAACCCTGCCCCAGAGTGGTGCCCGGTCTGCCCCACAGACAGATGGGGACAGTTGTCTGCTCACGTAGACCCTTGGCATGGACCCCACCAGGGGCTTATCGCCCCAAAGCAGCACGCAGGAAGACGTAAGGACAGGCAGTGCCCAGGTCACCAGAGTGGGGGATGCACAATGGTCAGCTGAGTGGGACCCAGCTCTGGGCGCATGGGGGCATCCAGGAGGAGAGAGCCGGCTGAGCACAACCCCTTGGAGGGGACTTGGTGACAGGAGCGCAGTCTTTCCCAGATGCGGGTGGGGCTGAGGGTTTGCAGTGCTTGCCATCCAGGAGAGAGGCGGAGATTGAGGCCCTGGTCATACCTGAGGTTCCGTAAAGTGCTGTCGTCCTGGACAAGCTGTCCAGCAGGAACTGGTCTTGTAAACATCCTCTCCACTGTGGGAGGTTGTCATCATCTCAGTCCCCTCAGGGCTTGGCAGAGCAGCTATTACCCTCATCTTACATACAAGTCTGAGGAAACTGAGGCCTGGAAAGGTTTTTTAAACTTTGATGCGCAGAGAGCTAGCACGGCCTCTTTCCCGGGGAGGGTGTCTGAGGTCGTCCACTCGTTAGATCCTCGGTCTCACTTAGCGAAGCCTGTGGTCTGCCCTGCGGACTGCCTCCCCTGCGGCACTCGCTGAGGCCGTATTTCCAGTCAGATCGTGTTGGCTTTCACACATGAGCCAGGAATGAAAACCCAGGTCAGATTCCCACAGGTGGCTTCCTGAGAGCTGACCCACTATTCTCAGGGTGTAAAAAAGAAAAAGCAAGATCCGGTTTCTTAAGGAGAAGCACTAGCTACTGGCAGAGGCAGGCTGCAGCCCAGGTCTTTGGAGTCTCAGGCAGCGGCTCCCCGACAGAGCTGACTAAGGACTGGGGAGAGAGCACTGGACTCCCTGGGGCTGGTGGCCCCTGTCCCCGCCCCGACTGACGTGCCCCATGTCTCCTCCAGGGCATTGGCACAGATGAGAAGTGCCTCATTGAGATCTTGGCTTCCCGGACCAACGAGCAGATCCATCAGCTGGTGGCAGCATACAAAGATGGTGAGCTGAGTGGGACCCTACCACTGCCCTGCCCCCCGTCCCTCCGATTCATCCTTCCACCCATCCACCTACCCAGTGAGTGCCAGCTTGGGGCAGTGGCAGAGTTCTTGGGGTATGGTAGTGGGTGGTACCAATGCAGTCCCTGACCCCTAGAACAGACCGCCTAGCGAGATCACAAGATAATCAATGGATGATTAGATTGACATGATAGTTACATACCGTGGTGGTTATGTAGTAAAGGAAACAGGTAAAAGTCAGACTTGCAGAGGGAGGACCTCCTTTAGACAAGTGGTCAGGGAAAGCCTGTCGAAGGAGGAAATGGTGAGCCAGGTGGAGACACAGTGGACAGAAGGTCTTGCCAGCAGACAGGGCCCAGGTGGAGGCATCGGAATGGGAGTGAGCCTGGGGCCAGGACAAGGCTGGAGAGGTCAGGGGCAGGTCAGGGTCACAGTGGCCTTCTGGGCAGGGGAGAGACAGTGAGGTTTTTGGAGTCCAAGGAAGCAGGGCACAGTGACCTGAGATGGTGGTGTTCTTTGGGGGTGGTATGGGGACACTTCACCACAACTTGGTGCCAGTGGTTGTGCCGCACAGCTGGGTCTTGATGTGGCGACCATGTGGACTAGATTTCGAGATCTGTGGTATTATCTGTCATTAGTGGGCGGCAGGGCACCTTTTCTCTGGGTCCCCGAGCCTCGGGAGCTGAGGTCAGAGCTCACATCTCTTCCTGCAGCCTACGAGCGAGACCTGGAGTCTGATGTCATTGGCGACACCTCCGGTCACTTCCAGAAGATGCTCGTGGTGCTGCTGCAGGTTGGTCCAGCCACGCCCTCAGCCCCTCCTGGGCACTTGTTCCCAGGGCACAGGCCAGAGCGTGAGCCTTCTGCTCTCGTTGGCACCGGGTCCTTCTCTTGTACTGTGCCTTCCTCACCACCAGCCCCAGCCTAGCTGCCTGCCCTGTCCCCTCTGCCTCTCCCAGATGTCCAGTGTGAGAGCCCAGGCTCTGGTCCATCTTCCTGGTTTGCACAGCTGTGGTTGTCTTCAGGCAGCTACACAGTGTGGGAGGGAGAGTGGACGGAGGGCCTGGCTCCGCCTGTGTGAGAGGCCCAGCGTGCCTGCGCTGGTTCCTCCAAGTAGCTTCCTCTCTCGGAGCCTCTGCCTCAGACGGCTTAAGGCTTGGGTGGAGCGATAAAATCGCTAAGACAACTTGCCACCCTGGAGCCTGAGAGGCACAGGCTGACTCCCAGCCTTCCTCTGAGGCTTTGGGTTGAGGTGCAGGCCCCTAGAAGAGAGCACACGTGTGTCCTCGTGCCCCCGTAGTGTCATTGTGGGAGGTGTCATGGCCCGGCAGAGCCATCCGGAGCCCAGGGTGCAGTCTAGCAGGCTTCAGTTGCTTCCCTGGGTCGGGGGGCTTCGAAGGCCCCCATGTTGGACCACAGCCCTGGGGAGGAAGAAGCATCCTGGAAGGGGGGCCTTGTGACCCCTGCAGTCTGGGTCCTCCCAACCCACTCGCCTTCCCGCACCCCTCGGGGTGCCCCGGTCGCTGCAGCCTCGCCCTGCGCCCCTGGCCCCGGGCCTTCCCCCGGCTCCCCGGTGTGTGAACGCTTGTGTCTCTCTGTCCAGGGAACCAGGGAGGAGGACGACGTGGTGAGCGAGGACTTGGTGCAGCAGGATGTGCAGGTAACCGGCCCCGGCAGAGGTCCGGGGTCCAAGGCAGAAGCCTCGAGGGGGCGGCGGGGACCAGAGCTGCCCCTCCCAGCCGCCTTTTATACTGGCTTTGCTGAAGAAAAGATCTGAGTTTTTCCTAAGGAGCAAAACCTGTAAAGTTGGTGAGATAAATTTGGAAGCTTTAGTTGTTTATTCCCTCCAATTATGACATTTTTTGAAGAGAAACGCCCGCTGTGTGCTGGTACCGGGTGAAGCCTGGGAAGAGAGAAGTGTGCTAATAGCACAAAAGCCTTCTCTGTCCCTGGGTCTTGGGTCCAGGTGTTTTGAGCAGCCCCTGTGCGGCCCGAGCGTGTGGGTTAGAGGTTGTAGAGACACTGGCCCTGTGATTGCCACGCCCCAGGGAGAGGACAGAGAAGGAAGCATGGCCGGGTGCGGGGGATGAAAGCAAGAGAAGCCGGAGGGCGGGGAAAGGTCTGCGTGGGACCCCGGTCAGCGCCCGGAGGGCCAGCAGGGCCTTTCCCAGAAAGGAGGTGGGAGGCAGCGGAGGGGTTGGGAGGCGCAAAGGCCCAGAGGCTCCAGCCGGTGCTTGTCACCGGACTGGACAGCAGTTGCACAGGCTTGGTCAGCGTGCCCGTCTTCTGGAATCCTCCTTCAGCCAGGTCCCCCTCCTTCCCCCTTAGGACCTGCACGAAGCAGGAGAACTGAAGTGGGGAACAGATGAAGCCCAGTTCATTTACATCTTGGGGAACCGCAGCAAGCAGCACCTCCGCCTGGGTAAGGGCAGGTGCCCCCCCCCCGGAGCCAGCAGCTGCTTTGTCTCAGCCCACGTGCCACTCCGCTTTGATGGGACAGCGCTGTTTTCAACCAGAGTCATTTACAGATGCCCCGGCCCCCTGCTGAAGTGCCCGTCTGCCTTCCCATTAGAGAACTGAATTCCTCCTGGCACACACAGCAGCCCCTGCCCACCGCTGCCCGCCCCTGCCCGCCGAAGCCCAGGCCCAGCCCCGCTCACCCCTGTCGGAGTCCCTCCCGCTCAGTGTGTCGATGTCTCCCTACCCATGTGACTCAGTGTTCGATGAGTACCTGAAGACCACGGGGAAGCCGATCGAAGCCAGCATCCGGGGAGAGCTGTCCGGGGACTTTGAGAAGCTGATGCTGGCTGTGGGTACGTCAGTGGCTGCGTGGGCGAGACACCAGCCTGGGTCGGGAGCCAGGGCGGGAAGGGGTCAAAGCAGAAAACCATCTGGACAGTGAATCCGAAAGGTCTGGCCCACGCGGGAAGGGAGCTGAGCCCTGGGCACTGACTTCCCGTCCCTCCCCCGCTGTGTTTGGGGACAAAGTGACCGGATGGGGGGGTGGGGTCAGGATGATCAGACTGGTATGCAGGAGCTACTGTGCCAGGCAGATGCAGGAAGCTGAGTGTGGTGGCACACTCCTGCAATCCCAGCTCCTGAGAGGCTGAGGCAGCAGCATTACAAATTTCAAGTCAGCCTGGACACCTAAGCAAGACCCTGTCCAAAATAAATGAAAAGGAGGGCCAGGTGTGGTACACACAGCTGTAATCCCAGCACTTGGGAGGCTGAGGCAGAAAGGTCCCTACAACTTCAGGGCCAGTCTGGACTACATAGCAAGACCCTGTCTCAGTCAATCGATCAGTCGATGCCAAGGGCTCTGTAAGTAGGTCAGTGGTAGAGCACTTGCCTAGCATGCCCAGGGCCCTGCGTTCAGTCCCCAGCATCATATATCATATCACACATACATGCACACACACGCACGTACACACACACACGTACACACACGCACACGAGTGGGGACGGTAGTCCATGAGACGAATGGAAGGAACTGATTCGTGGGTGTGTTGTCTGGATTCCAAGCCAGGGACTCTGCCAAATTTGCTGTTGACCCTGGGGCAGGTCACTTAGGCTTGCTGGGCCTCAGTTTCCTCATCTGTTAAATGAGGAGCAAAAAGGATGGACTGACCGAGGTCTCCAGATTCTGCATGATTGCATTGTGGGTAGTTTGTGTGGCTGCATTTTCGGGGACAGCTACCACCCAGGCCTCAGCTTCCCGCCGACCCTGAAGTCTTCAGGCTGTACACCACTCTTGCGGCAGGATCCAAGGCAGGCTGTTGCCATCACCCTGCTGGCATAGCAGAATCCAAAAAACATCCTTTCTACCTCAGCCCGGAGTCCCCTGGCCTGGCCAGTTCTCTGAATGTCCTCGGCTGTCAGAGGCTGGCCGGATGGCCCACCCGATTCTGACAGTCTCACTTCCGGATCTCCTTATCCCTGAGCCTGGGACGGAAGCGAGTAGAGCTGAGGCGCCCCGGGGCGGGAGACCACCGGGAGCTGGGGTTCCTCTTGCTTTTGAGCCAGGAGGGCCGCCGCACCTCTGCATCCCAGGGTGGCAGGCGGCAGCTCCCCTCCCCCGCTCGGTCTCTCTCCTAGTGAAATGCGTCCGGAGCACCCCCGAGTACTTTGCTGAGCGGCTGTTCAAGGCCATGAAGGTGCGTGATAGGGTCGGGTGGGGCTCTCTGCTCACCCCCGGACTGCTGGGCTCCTCAGCAGGCCCTTGTCCTAGGCCCCAGTGAGCCCTTTGGGCGTGGCCGAGGACTGACGTGGGTGGCGCTCGTCCTCGGCGTGGAGGGCTGCCTGGTCAGACGTCCTGCACCGAGTGGAGGTCTGGTGGCGGCCTGCTCTGGACACGGTGGGAAGAACGTGATGTTTACACGGTGTGCGTAGCTGAGGCCACCTGGAAAACAGGCGTCATCTGCTGGGACTCCTGTTGCTCACATTCATGAGCTAGCCACCCGTCCGGGGTGTTCCTGAGAGCCAGGCTCCCTGGTTTTTGCACACCCACACAACGGAGTGAATGGACTCGGCCGTTGGCAGCTAGAGGCCCACAGCCCAGGAACTCTGGCCCGCCTGGCCCTGCTTGCCTGTCCTAAAAGGCAGACGGACTGGCAGTGGTCTCTGCCAGCGTCCACTGTGGGCATGGGCAGCTTGCCCCTCAGAGAAATGTTTGCCTCCTAAGAATACTTCTAGCAGGGTTGTTTGTGTTAGGAAGACAGGCACCAAGCCACGCCCACCCGGTAGTGCGGAGGGAAACATAGGTGACGCTGACTTTGCAGAGGCCCAGAACATGCAGCTCCGAGCGAGCTGCTGAGAGTTACAGTTGCGGTGCAGTGAGAAGAGAGACCCAGGAGGAAAGTGACACGGAGCGGGAGACAGGGCCGGGGAAAGCGAGAGGGCTGCACGGGAAACCAAAGCCAACGTCACTGTCACCTCTGCGCTCCTGGCTTTGATTTTTCATTATGAAAATAGTGTTGCTACCTAAGCTGGAAGCTGTGAGCACTCCAGTCTCCCTCGCCAAGCCTCCTGCTTAAACCTGCTTGTCCTCTAGGGCCTGGGGACGAGGGACAACACCCTGATCCGCATCATGGTCACCCGGAGTGAGCTGGACATGCTGGACATTCGGGAGATCTTCCGCACCAAGTACGAGAAGTCGCTCTACAGCATGATCAAGGTCGGCACCCTGGCGGTGGCGGGGGGAGCAAAGGGCCCTGTGGAAAGAAAGGCTGGGGGACCGCTTCCGGAAGAGGGGAGCGTCCAGGGGTCTTCGTGCACTTTGCTCTCATTTTTGAAACAAAATATGCAGCACCTGAAGTGAAGGGGAGGAGATTTTTAGCTCGCAGCGTGCGGAGGTTTCAGCCCATAATCAGCCGGCTGCAAGACAGGCTGCCGCACGGCAGAGGGCGTCACAGGAGAAACGGCTCAGGGCTCCCGTGCAGCAGGAAAAGCAGCAGGGGGCCTGCACAGTGCCTTTCTGCCCGTTGTCTTACCCAGACCACCCGCACCAGGGCGGCGCCAGACCAGTCTGCACACTGGTGTAATGGCTGCACTCCTTAATGCCGCGTCACACGCTCTAGCCTCGGCCACCCCCGACCGCGTCGTGCTGTGGGGGCATCTGAACCCAGACCAGCCCTCGAGAGCTGGGCATCTCAGGCATTCCAGGAGCCCGCACCTGGGGCACCAGCGAGGACATTCGGGGTCAGGGAGCTTGTCAGAGATGAGCTGAAAAGGCAGATGAGGTGGGGGCGGGGCTGTCTCCTGGGCAGAGCGCTTGCCCAGCGTGGATCGTGAGGGCTGACAGGTGTGTGACCGGATTTAAGGGGGAGAACTCTGTCCCAGAGGCAGCGAGAGTCTCAGAAAGACATCCCTGCGTCCTGTGACAGGGTGCCTCAGGGCTGTCCAGGGCGTGGGCTTGCTGACGACATGGGTAGAATCGGCTTTTATGAGAATGATGGAGATCCGATTTTATTGCCAAAATAGGCCTCTGAGAAGGAATTTTTATAGTGTTACTTGTATCTTATTTCCTGAGAACATAAGTCTGGAACAAACTAGAATAAATGAAGATAAACCAGTGTCCTCACTTGAGACAAGTTTTAATTTTTGAAATCAAGAAACCACACGAGAGATAGCTTATACCCCCGACACGGACCGTGCGTCCATCGAATGTGTATGTGAGGGCCAGCACCTGCAGTGTTCTCTTCACGGCGCCCTCGCCCCGTGGGAGCACACACGGTGGGCAGCGGCACGCTGGGCACCGGCGGGGCAGCAGCGACTCTAGGTTGTATGGCTGGAACTGTCCACGGTCGGCAGCACTCACACCGCGGGCTCCGGCAGATGCCGTGGACACACTTCCTGCCCTTCGCCTCCTTCCCCTTTGGGCTAGGCGTTGTTGTGACCTCACAGCCATCAGGTTCTTGGCCGCTCCTGCTCCAGAAGGACTTGGTAGTGCCGCTGTCCGGGGTGCTGCGGACCTCCCCGTGTGGCCGCCTGAACTCCCTCTCTTCTCTCTCCAGAACGACACCTCGGGCGAGTACAAGAAGGCGCTGCTGAAGCTGTGTGGAGGGGATGATGAGTAAGCGCTGGGCCTGGGGGTGGGGGTCCCCGGTCCCGAGCCAGGCGCCACCCAGCAAGGAGGCCCGGAGGAGCCAGCCCTGACCGTGGTCTGTGCGTCTGCCTGCGTTTGGCCCAGGACTCGGAACAGGCCCCCGGGCCTGCACCTTTTAGCTTCTTGGTGTCAAATCTTTGCTGTGGGAATGGCAAGCTGTTCATTGACCGGCTCCGCTGCAGGCCCTTCGGGGAAACTTCCGAGGAAGCTCACAGCCTGGGAGGGTGTGCAGACCCTCGCGCCAGCACGGACCAGGCAGCCAGAGCCAGGGCGCTGGGTCTTGGAGCGCTGGTGGAGGAGAGCAGGGTGCCGAGACACAGCCAGGAGCCAGGCGCCCGGGGCTGTTCACCTGTGACTCTGACTGGGGCTGGAGAGGGCGCGGGCTGGGCCTGGGCCCTGGCTCGGCCCACTTTGTCAGGAGAGTTGTGGGTGCGCTGATCTCCTTTCTCTGGGGCCAAACAGCTGAGGGAAGAGATAGAACGGCTGGCAGCTCTGCCGAGCCCAAATCCGTCCAGCAGTGCTTTGCTGGCCCAACTTACCCAGATCCCTCGAGCGATGTGGGGTGACCTGGCCGCGGCCTGTCCCTTGGCCTGACTGAAAGGGGGACTCCAGCAGAAGACAGCAAGGGAGAAGAGGTGGGGGGGTGGAGACCCCTTCCTCACCTGGGCCTGCGCTGAGGAAGGGGAGGAGGAGCCAGCGCGGCAGGGGGAGGAGGACAGCTCAGGGGAAGGGAGGCTCCTCAGGAACGCAGGAGGTCGAGGGGAGGGGCTGGGCCTGTGCTGAAAAGTGGCGAGCTGGGTCGTGCACATGTGCACACACGCGTGTGCGTGTGCGTGCATGTGTGTGTGCGCACGCGTGTGTGCTGGTGCCCAGCCCGTGGTGACGTTCCCTCCTGTCCCTCCTCACCCCCCCCTTCCAGTGCCGCTGGCCAGTTCTTCCCGGAGGCAGCGCAGGTGGCCTATCAGATGTGGGAACTTAGTGCAGTGTCCCGAGTAGAGGTCAGCCCCTCCCCACCTCCTGCTTGGCCTCTCCACACTGGCTTCCACTCTGCTTGCACCTTCCTGCTGCTCCGGTTGGCACCCAGCTGCCCCCTGGCGGCCAGCTCAGGGCAGCAACACTCACACTACAGCTCCCTTCTCCCCCGGGAGTGCTGAGTCTGTGGTCCAGCACTCTGTCGCCCCGGATTCCTGCGTTAACCTCTAACACCCTGCGATGTGTTTTGCCCACTCACTACTAACGGGTGGAGAGGGCTGGTTGCGTGCTTGGCCGCCCCGTCCTGTGCCGGCCTCCCAGGCTTGCATCCTGAGAACAGGCGGTCCCAGGCGCCAGGAGGAGGCAGGGCTATGCTCGGGAGCACCCCCAGCTCCAGGGTCCACAGAGGACCAGGACGGAAATTACACCGGGTGCGCGAAGTGGCAGCTCCAAGACTGCTTGTCCCTGGCCCACAGAGCAAGTCCAGAATCTGGGACCCTCTGCTACGCTGGGCTCCCGTGGGCAAGGCCCCCTCCCTGTCCTCTGTGTCTGCTCCTGTAATGAGGGGCTGGGCATGGCCTAGGAGAGTGCTCCCCACATGTAAGGGCAGCTGGGTGTGGTTGCCCTGGAAGGCTGAAACAGGAAGACTGCAAGTCTGAGCCCGGTTAGTGAGGTCTTGACACAGTGGGGCTGGGGGATACAGGTCAGTGCAGAGCCCCTTAGTTCAATCCCCAGTGCCACAAAAACAAAACAACTTTGTATGGTGAGAACAGTCACTGTTTTCCAGGTGTGGTGTCTCACACCTGTAATTGCAGCACTTGGGAGGCAGAGGCAGGACTGCTGTGAGTTTGAGGCTGGCCTGGGCTACATAGTGAGTTTAGGGCCAGCCTGAAATACAAAGCAAGACCCTGTGGCAAAAAACTGAAAAAAACAACTTTCACTGCAAGTCGTGTGCAGTGGCATGCACCCGTCATCCCAGCTCCGTGGAGGGTTGAGAGGGAAGGACCACAGGTTCTCATGCAGCCTGTGCAATTTAGCAAGACCTTGTCTCGAAGGAGACAAAAAGAGCTTGAAGTGTAGCTCAGTGATAGAAAGCCCCAGGTCCAATCCTAAGTAACACACATGCACCCGATCCATGCAGATCTTAAATTGTGTGAGAAGAGAGCTTTCTTTGGCAGAGGAGGGCCCTGCAGGCACGAAGTAACCCCGAGTTTCATGGACTGAAGCAGCCCCTCCCTCGGGGTCTTGCAGCCTTTCCCGTGCTACAGCGTATCCGAGGCCGAGGGACCGTCCTCAGCCTGCACCTGTGCCAACCAATGGCACCTGCAGCCCGGGACGCTCGCTCTCTCTCTCTTTCTGTCTCTCCTCTGTCTGTCTGTCTGTCTCTGTGAGCTCTGGTGCAGTCTCTATCTGCTGTCCCTTCACCCCGGCCTCTCCCCAGGCTGCTTGGTTTGCGGCTCGCAGGGAAACCCCCCACCTCGCATGCTCCTCTCTCCACCTGAGCCTGGGCCCCCAGACACTGCTCACTGCTACTCCTTCTCTCAGATGAAGGGCACCGTGCGCCCCGCCAGTGACTTCAACCCTGACGCAGATGCCAAAGCCCTGCGGAAAGCCATGAAAGGCCTTGGTAAGGGGCCGGGGGCCCAGGGCAGCGGGTTGAAGGCTTTGGCAGTGGGCCGAGTGAGGGGACAGACATAGCCTCCTCTGATCCCTGGGCACCCCCTGGTACAGTCACGGAGGAAGCAGAGTTGTGGGGCTGGGCAGAGTGTGGCAGCCCTTGAAACCAAAGTGTTCCACGGCCTGTTGGGTCAGGGGGCTGGTGTGAAAGAGCTGTAGGCCACAGAACCTGGATCCGCGCCCTGGCTTTGCTGCCGACTATGTGTGACTTCAAGTGAGTCGTTAGGCCACTCGGAGTCTTGAGCAAAGGGAGGGCCTGCCTTGCAGCCCAAGAGCCCCAGTCTTGGGGCGAGGGCGCCCCCTGCTGGCCATCTCGTCCAGGCCTGGCTCCCGCTGGCTGTGTAGAAGTAAAAATCTCTTGAAAGAGTCTATGCAGACCCAAAGCCAGAATTCGAAGCTCTGGCTCCCAGCCTAGTGCTACCTGCCCTCTGAGCTATGTGGCCAGCTGGAGGAAGCAAGGAAGAATCCCGGGCAGGCAGGGGCCTGGCCAGAGGCACAGATGCCAGCTGCGGGGGCTGGAGCGCAGGGCTTCCCAGCTGGCTCCCCTGCCGGTCAGTGGGGACCGCACGGACGTCTTCTGAGGCCCATGCCTGGCTCTAGGGACTGATGAAGACACGATCATTGATATCATCACGCACCGCAGCAATGCACAGCGTCAGCAGATCCGGCAGACCTTCAAGTCCCACTTCGGCCGGGTGAGTCGCAGCTGGCCCCACGGTGGCTCCCTCAGCCGGGGTCTCCACCACCAGGGACTCCTCCACGGGGTGCAGCACATGTGTGCACCAGAGTTCAGGCCGTGGGGCTGCCGGTCGAGGGGTCTTGGGTGTCTCCAGTGCTGGGTGTGAGCTGTCTTGCCTGCCCCTCTTCTCCCGGGCTTGTGCGAGACCGCAGGGTGGGGCGGTGCGGGGATGACCCTGTGCCTGGGCAGCGCTCCGGGGACCTGCGACTCCTCTGCTCAGAGAGAGCCACCTTGTAGGCCCCGAGGCGGGCCGGCAGTTAGCACACGCAGTGCTCTCTGGCCCAGTGTCCCCGGCCGCCTTCCCAGGAGAGCATGCCTGCCTCTTGGTGGCTTTCCCAAATCCTCTTTGGCTTCATCTGCATATCAGTCCCAACATCCACGAAGGCCGGCATGGGCTCCCGCTGCCCCGCACACACAGCCCGGTCCTCGGCCGTGTTTCCCCTGCCCGGGTACAGGTGGGGCAGTGCTGGTGCTGCCGTGACGAGTTCTGCCCACGTGCAGGACCTGATGGCCGACCTGAAGTCTGAGATCTCTGGAGACCTGGCGAGGCTGATTCTGGGGCTCATGATGCCACCAGCCCATTACGATGCCAAGCAGTTGAAGAAAGCCATGGAGGTATGGTGTGAGCACCCTCAGGGTGAGGCCATCTTTGCTGGTGCTGGGAGGGGCACAGGTGGCCCCCGGAGGCCCGAGTTGCTGAGACTTCGTCTGGATGTCCTAGGGAGCTGGCACAGATGAAAAGACCCTCATTGAAATCCTGGCCACGCGGACCAATGCTGAAATCCAGGCCATCAATGAGGCCTATAAGGAGGGTGAGTGCGGAGGGCGGGAGGAGGCCCCCCTCGAGGGCAGCCCACGCGCCCCCGCCCCGCCCTCCGTGTGCGCAGCCCTGGGTCAGGAAAGACGAGAGTCCTAGGGGACACGCTCCTGGCAGCAGAAGAGCCCAGACAGTGGGGAGGGAGCGTGTCCCAGGCCCCAGGGGAGGGAGGACACGTCCAGGGGGTGCAGCCCAGCCCCACACGGGCCTGCTGCTGCTGTGCAGCATCACCGTCTCAGAGTTTTGAGACAAGGGGCTCTGCGTCTGCACTCTGAAGAACCCTGAGTGCCAGCCCGGGCGCCAGCTCCTCTGATAGGCCGCAGAGGTGGGAGGCTTCCTGAGCAGGGAGTGGCATCATCAGATCTGTGTCCCTGCAGGGGGGACAAGGCAGACAGGCTGCAGAGATGATGCAGCCGGCAGGGGCGACAGGCGGCCCTGACGAGCCAGGGCGCAGGCTGGGGCTAGGTCGCTGTCTGACAAACTGCTGGGGTGGCTCCTCGCCCGGGGTCCCCGACAGCTCCTTCACCCCCACCCTTCCCCGCCACATGGCCTCGTCTGAGCTCTCCGGGGCGTGGCCGCCGCGCTGTCTGGCCGTGGCTCCCACTGTCCCCCTCTGCCCCAGACTATCACAAGGCCCTGGAGGATGCCCTGAGCTCAGACACCTCTGGCCACTTTAAGAGGATCCTCATTTCTCTGGCCACGGTGAGTGACTTGACAGCGGACACCGGGTTGGGAGGGGCCTTCTGAGCGTAGGGTGGGGGGTCTCCCGCTCCTGTGCCCCATCGCACCCCAGCCTGCTGCTGCCTTGTCCGCACTGGCTCGGTATTCTTCCTTGGCACTGGCCCGCAGCTCACAGGACAAAGCTACCCGGGCACCCCGTCTGTCCGGTATGTTCCCAGTACGCAGCCGAGGCCCACCTTCACAGCACTGGGGCTCCTGTGCCAGCCTCGGAACTGGGCAGCAGGACGCCAGGTTGTTGTCCTATCACAAACGGGGGCAAGGTCCGCAAGGTGAAGGGACCGAGTGGGACCATTGTAGCTGAGGGCAGAGACGGGTTTGGGGACTGACTTCTTGCTGGTCCGGCCGCAGGGAAACCGTGAGGAGGGGGCAGAAGACCGGGACCAGGCCCAGGAAGATGCCCAGGTGAGACCGGGCCCCGGCCGGCCTTTGGGGACGGGGCAGACCGAGCAGGCCCAGCCTGGCCAGGTGGCGATGCCCAGGCTCCGGACCCCTGTACCTCCACCCTTCGAAGAGAGCTGGGGGCTTTGGGAAGGAGATTGGGAAATCCGTTGCGGGTCTTGCTAGCGTGTCCTATGTGAACGCTGGGATCATCAGAACCAGGAGACACTCACAGGTTGACCAGTCAGACCTGTCAGGTTACCGGGGAAACAGGCCAGGGGAATGATGTCTAAAAGTCACGTAGAACCTCAGTGGCCCAGGTACACTGAGAGCAGGAGGGAGCGACCTGGCCTGGGCGCTCACTGGGGAGGCGGTCTGGGCACCGGAGTCTCCGCTTGCTGCTGTGAAATGGCATGGAGGGCACAGGGCGCATCGAGGAGAAGCCGAGACGCGCGTCCCGGGGGCTGGCCCCTGCGTGGTGCTCTCTGACGCGCAGCTGCGCACGCTCGGCTCCTCACGTGTGGGGTGGTTGGGGCCACGCAGCCTCTGCCCTGCGTCTTAGAATGGGACTCGGTCCAGGCGTGGCTTCTCATGGAGGCCAGGCTGCTCGAGTCCCTTCTCCCTGAGTGCCCTGTGGCTGTGCTGTCCTGCCGAGGCCGTCGCCACTGTCCCACTGACCTGGGCCTTGGTCCCGGCAGGTGCCGGGCTGGCCCAGGGCCCGTCTCCCCTCTCGGCTGCCTGGCTGCCCCACACCCACCCCTGAAAGCCCTGCATGCAGGTTGAAGTGCAGACACCCCTGACTGAAGCCGACCCCTCTGCGTTATTATTCACGGGCTGAGATGAGCACTGACAGCTGGAGTCAGGGACCAGCTTCTCTCAAAGCTCCGCCAGTGGATGCGTGGCGTCTCACCACAGCACCCGAGCTAGAAAAGCCCTCAGCCCAGCCCGAGAAGCACAGAGCTAGAGCCGCAGCAACTGAAACGCGCGCTCTGTAACACCGAGCGCAGCTCTGTGCGTGCTGTGCTCCCGGGTCTCCCCAGAGAGCAGTGAAGCTCCAAACCTCCCCAGGCCTCCGGCGCTCAGGGGGTCTGTCTGATAGGAGCGGGCCTGGCCTGGCTCCAGAGTCTGCCCTGACAGTACAGCCGTCACGGTGCTCCAGGACCCAGGACAGCCGTGATTCCAAGTCACGCAACTGCCTTCCCTGGCTTTGTGGCTTTGGAGACTCTTTGAGAAGCTGTAGACTCCATTCAGGACGGTATTTCAGGGACCCGTGGGCCTGTCTGCTGGGCTGACCTGACTGCAGAATGGCTTGCTGAGGTCACGTTTCATTCATTCACCAACGAATGCTTGTTGAGTAGTGCTGTACCAGCCTCACTTGCTGAGGAGGACTGCACTCTTAGCTCTTAGCTCAGGCTCACCTTCTGCCTCCAAATTTGCCTTCCCCAAATCCTGTGTGGGGCAATTCTGTCTTGTGGCTGTGCTTCCAGTTGGGGCCGACAGGGGGCGGTGGCAGCCTTGTTGGTAGCCTCTGTCGGGGAGAAGGGGAGAGAGAGAACCCTGGAGGGGGGGGGCCACTGAGGGACCCCCCCAAAGCCAAAGCCTGCCTGACTCAGCTCCAGGTTAGGATGCTAGACTCTGATCTCAGTGTGGGTCTGTTTTCCTATAACTAGCACATTTTTATCTCACAAGTAATATCCTTTTATAGAAACTTTAGAAAATAGAGTTAAGGAAAACATCCCTAACACAACAGTAATAATCTAACAGCAAGCATACTTTGAAATTACCTTCCTACGTGTGTGTAAAAAACAGATTCCTGACTTATAACTATTGAAAAGTGAACATTCTATGCATATTGCTGCATACTTTGAAAATATCAGTACTAGTTTCTGGACAAGACTGCTCCCCGTCTGAATCCGTGGTACTTTATTTAACAGGTCTCTTCCCAGAGGCCAAGATTTTCCTCACACTCATGAGCTTTTCCCCATGAGTAGATTTCTGGAGGTGAAATGGAGACGTTAAAACAAGATGGATTTAAAAGCCCAGGGTATTTGGGAGGCAGAACCAGCTTCCTGCATTAGAGACATGGTCACAGTGCACTTGGCGGTTTTCCTTCGCGTGTTTGTGCGGCAGCCCCGGCCTGACTGTCGGCGCCTGGACCCCCGTGGGCAGGGGGCTGGGTCACTGATAGCAGCTTCCTCCTCCACTGTCCTCGCTGCGGTGTGCGCTGTGGAAATGTACATCACTAACTAGGGTGGGCTCCAACAAGAAGTGCTGTATTTACTTTCACGTAGTCAGTCCCCAGATTTTTAGAAAACATGGAAATAAGTTCACATTCCACACTCCTGACTCATTTAAAGCACAGTTCACCACACAGCTCATTGTTCCGCACACCTAATATGCAGAAAACCTTGTTAAAAGTGAAAGATCACCAGAACTCTCATGCAGTCATTGGAATGATTTAAAGTGGTTATAGCTGTAAAAAGCAGATGCTGCATGAGCTGTTACGGCTGCTTGCTTCTCATTTTTCTCTGTGTGAGGACGGCTGTGGGGCTCCCTGTGTGCATGAGCAGACGCGGCCCTCTGCTCGCAGGCTCCTTCCAGCAGTACAAAGTCTCTGGTAAACACTTGTGCATCTTAACATTTGGTCAATTTTGCCAACTTGTGCAATGAAAAGGTTTCCAGAGTGTGATGCTGTTGTGAGTTCCTAAAGGCTGGTGTTGCGGTCTACCCAAGAGAGTAAAGGGCCGAGCAGAGTCAGGGCAGAGCAGGGCATGCCCCAGCGGGCACCTGACAGCTCTGCTGGCTCCCAGGCAGTGCACGTCAGGGCTGCTTTCCTAGCAGAATGGTGAGGAGCCGTGAGAGGTTGTGCAGAAAGCAGGGGTGGAAGTAGGCCCTTGTAAATGCACATCGCACCTCCCTGCTGGGCGCAGTAGGTGACCTCCCCAGGCTTCGGCTCCCTCCCCTGTCTGGCTGCAGTCAGTGTGCACAGCCCTAGCTGTGTGCCGTGCTGCCCAGCACAGGGGACCTGGCGAGGTCTGCAGTGAAGGGCTGAGGATTAGCCCCCGGCTTTCACACAGGCGGAGGCCTGAGCCTCAGCCCCCAGGCCTGGGGGTTGGGAGAATTGAGCTGTGGGGTCCGCAGGGGCCAACTGCCCCGATGAGTCAGTGGTCATGTACCACAGATGTGCACTGATAAAAACTTACACGACAGCGAATCCCCGCAGGCCGAGCCCCTGCTAGATCAGAGCCCTGGTGGTAGTCCGCGGTGGACGGGGCCCGAGTCATGCTCTCCAGCCTCCTCTGACTCTCGCCTTCCTTCCGTCTCTCCCCCGTCTCTCCCCCGTCTCCCTCCCGACTCTCAGGTGGCTGCTGAGATCTTGGTGAGTCTGTTCTTCACGGGATGCTCAGGGTCCTCCGCCTGGGGGAGGTCTGGCTGTGGGCTGGGCTGTCACTCGGGCCGGGGCACTGTGTAGCGTGCGAGGTCCCCAGAGCCGACGGAGCGCGGTAGGATCGGGAGTGACTCGAGTGCTCGCCCCGTGGCTTCTCTCTCTCCCCTCGGGGCCCCTTGAGGACCCTGACAGTAAACAGTGGGCTGGGCAAGTGTTTCCCCAGCTGCAGCCGTCGACACTGGTACATTTGGAAAATCAGATATTATTATTCACTTTAGATTGACTCAGATTACAAAGTTATTCTGAAGGGAATTTAAATCAGCATGCAGAATCCCAGCTGGCCAGAGGCTAAGTGTGGCAGCACAGAACTGCGGTGCTGGGACGTTTGCCCTTGACCCCACTGGGGGAGCAGCGCCTGGGCCGCTCTTCCTGCTGATGTGAACATACATGTTCCCCACTGGGGCTCTCAGGTAGACGGGAGACGGAGAATCCCAGATCTTTGCCACAGGCCCAATACAGGGTGGGCATAGCAGCGCCCCGCACATCTGAGAGTCCACAGGGCGCCTGGGAACCGGGGGAGACTGTAGAGGCCACTGGCGTCAAGGCCACACGAAGAAAGGGCTGGTCTCTGGCCAGGCTCAGGGTGGCTGGACTCCCTCCCCTCGGCCACGGCCAAGATGCAAGCGTGGCCATTAACCAGGGCTTTCTTGTCTGTCCCACCTGTGCCCAACCTGGCTCTGCAGGAAATAGCGGACACGCCCAGTGGAGACAAAACCTCCTTGGAGACCCGGTTCATGACGGTCCTGTGCACCCGGAGCTTCCCGCACCTCCGCAGAGGTGAGCTGTCGCCCGCGCTTTGAGTCAGCTGCCCGCCTCCTCCTCCTCCTCTCAGCAGTGGGGACCTGGGCGCATGCATGGCACATGTGCCCGGGGCCCGGCTCCCTGTGGCTCCGTGGAGAGCAGGTGGGGTCCTTGGGCTGAGCTGGGGGCTGTCCCTGTGGTAAGGAGGTTCTGAGGCTCAGTGCTGTGTCTCCCTGGTGGAGCCCTCCAGGAGCAAGACCGCGGGTGAGATGGCACAGACCACACAAGCCTCCGAGCTGTGCCTGCATGCAGTGCGCCTGCATAGATGAGCTAAAGTGCCCCTGCCACAAAGACATCTGTGGCTCAGCACGCACTTACGTGGCTTTTCAACATCTACGGAGCTGAAACTTACAGGATCGGGCATGGTGGTGCCCAGCTGTCAGCCCAGCTCTCGGGAGCCCAGCCAGCCCGAGCCATGTAGCAGCACCCTTTCTCAAATGAAAGTTATTTAAAAACGGAAGTGGCTAGGGATTGAGTGCTTACCTACCAGGCGCAAGGCCCTGGGTTCAAGCCCTAGAAATAAGAATACAAAGGAAGAGCAGCTGGACCCAGATCTGAGCCCCTGCTTCCCGGCCTGTGACTGTGACTTGGGCGGGGTGCCGAAGCAGACGCCGGGATCCCCGTGTCTAGGAAGCAGGGTCTCAGCCCTGCCCCCAGATCGCTGTGTGGGGACAGAAAGCGCAGCGCGCAGCGGCTCTTGGCAGCAGCCCCGCGCTTCACGCTGTCCGAGTGCCGCACGGGGCTGGTGCTCAGAGTAACCGCAGCCCACCTGGCACCGACAGCAGGATGAGGGAGCATGGAGAGCAGCCACCCCCCAGCCCTCAGCAGGCGGGCAGAGCTGTGGCAAGGCCCCTGCCAGCCCAAGTCCAAGGCCCTGGGCCAAACCTGGAGGAGCTGGCCGGGGACAGACTGAGCCTCTGAGCCACAGCGGCTTTGATCCCAGGCCCTGTGCAGCGCCCCTAGCCTGGGCTGTGGCCCTGTCTGCTGCCCTTCCCACTGTCGGGCACAGCCTGTGGGCTAGGGTGGGCACGCTCTCCCCTGAATGGACGCTCACCGTGCCCACTGGGCTTCCCTGTGCTCAGTGTTCCAGGAGTTCATCAAGAAGACCAACTATGATGTGGAGCACGTCATCAAGAAGGAGATGTCCGGGGACGTCAGGGACGCCTTCGTGGCCATCGGTAAGGGCAGGGACCATAGAGAGGGGCCGGGGGAGCGGAGAGCATGGCGGGGTTCCCTGGAAAAGCAGCTTCTGCCTCAGTTGCTCCCAAAAGTCCTGCCAGGCTGCAGGATGGAACAGGGAAGGGGGCTGTCCATAGAGAGAACCAGGAACGTGACAGGAAGGCGGGGGAAGGGGTTGGTGTCCTACACGCTGAGTACCCACGCGTGCGCACACTCACAAACACACACACAAACACACTGTGCACACACAGCATGAGGCAGCTTTTCATCACTGACCAAGCGCCTGAGCAGAACAACCTAGAGGAGTAAGGAAAGCTTTATTTATCCAGAGACACTGCGAAGTGGCCAGCCGGCTCCCTGCTGGGAGGCAGGAGCACCATGGCCGGCAGGGGGCGCTGCTCGCCTCACTGCAGCCGGAGAGCAAGGGGAGGCGTTGGGGGGCGCCGGGGCCAGGTGGGGAGCTCAGGTCGGCTCCCAGGACTCAGGCCAGTCAGCTCGACCCACCTGTGTCTGCGGCCCCCGCGGCACCTCCAGATTCTGGTCTCTTCAGTGGCTCGAGCCATTGGGAGGGGTAAAGCCCTCAGTGCCGGTTTTCTGGAAGTCCCGCCTGTGGACACAGGACACACTGGGGACAGTGCACATGTAAAGCAGAGCGTGCTCCTTACACAGCTCATGTATACACACGAGATGTGCACACACGACACTGCACAGACACTAGACATACGTGCTACACACAGCGGTACGTGGACACGCACACACACTTCCCTCGTCCCAGCATCTGATTCTCTTTGGTACTCTGCCCAGCTCACTGGAGTTCCTGCCTTTGAAAAAGTCCCTGTTCAGGCTCAATTTCTCCATCACAGATAAGCAGGTAGAACAAGGATCAAACCTGTATTTATAGGCATGAGTTACTACTGGGATCCCGTGTAATTTACATCCAGTGAATTAATGCTGATGCAGGAGCTTTTCCTCCCACCAGGAGGTGTCGGGAAGTTTTCACCTGGCATCAGTGGTGACATGTGTTTGGATTTCAGAGGCGCTAACCGGGGAAAGGGCACTTCAGATTAGATAGGGAGGCGAGGCTGCTACTTGGCAGACTGGTTCTTCACTACCCGGGCGGCCAGAGAGTCCTTGCTTGCTGTCTGAATGTCCTCGGGAAAATCACAAACCTTCTCTGTAAAGGAGGCAGGTACCCTGCCCAGAGGCTGGTTTGGTAGGACTGCAGTGAGCACACGCAAGCACCGAGAGCCAGGCCTGCTGCCCACTGAGCTCTGCCGGAGGTCCCTGAGGTCCTCCCCTGGCTGGACCACGCGAAAGTTACCCTGGCACTCACACTTCCAGATGGTCTTCCTGCGATCAGTCCTCAGGCGTCAGGCTGCACCCGACTTGGGTGACCGGCTGCCGGCGCGTTCCCGGTGGAATGGGGGCCAGGTTTCCTCCAGAGCTCCCTATGCGGCACAGCTGGGCCGAAGCCTGAGAATTTGCATCTCTGCCCAGTTCTCAGGTGATGAGTTCTCAGTGTCTCTAGAAGCCAGGCGTGGTGGCATGGACCCGGCACTGAGGAGGCTGAGGTGGGAGGATCACAAGTCCTTGGCCAGCCTGGGCTTCTCACGAGGTTGCACACACCTGGAAGGTTGAGGCCCTGTCCCTTGGGTGCAGGGGCCCACTGCTTTGACTCCTCTACCCTTGGTGAGCTGCATGCACCTCAGCTGGGAGGAGCCGAGCAAGGAAGAGCCAGGGCTGGGCAAGAGCCAAAGGAGGTGGCACTGGAAAGGGAAATAAAGATGTCAGCCCTGGGCATGACCCTGGGGTTGGCAGAGCCAGGCGGGGGGAGAAGCAGCAAGAAGGGGAAGCCTGCCTAGAGTCTGGGCCCGCAGTGGTGAACCTTTAGAGACCAGATACCAAACTGCAGCCCAAAGCCGCTTCTCACAGGACGACAGTTAACTTGAACACTGAGGTTTTAGTTGAGAAAAGACGATGCTACGTTGACGTTTTTTGTCTTAAAACACAGCAACATGCCCGACTGCTCCCAGTGCCCGGGCTCTGACCAAGTTCCCTGCGTCTCTCTCCCCCCAGTTCAGAGCGTCAAGAACAAGCCTCTGTTCTTTGCTGACAAACTCTATAAATCCATGAAGGTAAGACGCTTGCTCAGGCCTGGCTCCTTGGCCACGGTCGCTCATTCACACACACGCACACGCCCTCCCAAGCGGGCCTCCGGGGCCGCCGCCTGCTGTACACACACACACACACACACACACACACACACACACGCACGCGGTTCTCACCCGAGGTGATTTTCTCCCAGAGGATGTTTGTAGGGTCCACACATTATTTTTGGAGAGTGTTCTGGTGGGAAGAAAGAAAGAGGCATGCTGGGAAACGCTCTACAGCGCACAGGGCGGTCCCAGAATAAAGCACTATCCACCCCTAATGCCCGGTGGAGAGATCCGCCCTGGGACACGCGCCGTGCCCGCTGCACACACACAGTCTCCTGACAAGTGACCCTCCAGGCCACCCTCACAGCCAACCCCTGGGGTCTCCGCCGCTGGCCTTGCCAGAGCAGGTGGTCGGAGTAAGTTAGGCAGCAATGAAAACATACCCGGGCCTGGTCCTAGAAGCCAGAAATCCAAAACCAAGGCCTCCGTGGGCTAGCCCCGCCGGAGGCCCTGAGGGAGGAGGCCCCGTGCCTCCCCTGGCTCCCTCCTGGCTTGTGAACAAAGCTCCGCACCGTGCCCTCGTCTTCAGATGGCCTTTCTGTGTGTACACCTTTGTCCCCTCTTCTTACGAAGATGACAGAGCTAGGGATGCGGCTCAGTGGGCGAGCACTTGCCTCGCTGGCACGAGGCCCTGGGTTCCAACCCCAGGACTGCAAGATAATAAACATGAGTAAATACAGATACTAGTCATTGGGTCTAACCCACAGTAACATCTTAACTACTTATATGTTCGAAGACCCTATTTGACCCAAGGCTGGGTTCTGAGGCCCTGGCTGGTCTGTTTTGGGGAGTCGCTGCCAGCCCAGGCGGCAATTCATACTTCGCCCTCTGCCCAGTGCTGGCAGGGCAGCCCTGGGGTCAGGACTGGTCATGGAAGACAGACACAGAAATCCCACCGTGGTTTTGGAGGGCAGAGGGAGGGGCAGACACCCACTATTTCTTGCCTGACCCAGTGTCTCTGCTCCTGCCCTGCGCTTCCCATGTGTGCCCGGCTCCACAGGGGGCTGGCACTGACGAGAAGACCCTCACCAGGATCATGGTTTCCCGGAGCGAGATAGACCTGCTCAACATCCGGCGGGAATTCATCGAGAAATACGACAAGTCCCTCCACCAGGCCATCGAGGTAGGCGAGGGGGAGGCGGGGCAGGGTGCGGGCCTACGTCATTCACCCCAGAGTAACTCCCCGCAGAGGCCCACGCTGGGAGCCAGGGGTTTCCAGGTGAAAGCGGGGCCCATTTCCACTTGTTAAAAACGACTTTATTAAAGTATACTGTGCCTGCCACAGCTCAGTAACATTCAGTAGATCCTGGCGCTGCGCACTTGTGCCCACCGTCGGCCCCAGGCCTTGGCGTCTCCCGCCGCGCCGCCCTGCCTGCTGGCCTGTTCCCAGCCTGCGTAGGAGCCACCCGGCTGCTCTCTGTGCCCGACACTTCGCCTTCGCTCAGTGCTCTGCGGGCCCGTGCAGCGCACACCTTCTGTGTCCAGCTTCCCTGATTTATAGAGCTCATCTTTTGGTCTTTGAAAGCTTGACCCCGTCGGTCTGGCATTTCCACAGGCCACCGTGAAGATTTAGTGGATATTTAAATTGGAAGCATGGCATTAAAGACTGGGGGGAAATTTAAAATGATGGCACATTTTAGAGGATAATTTGGCAGTTTTAAACATTGCTACTTCTGACTGGGGAATCTATGTACTAATAGAGATTTCTTCCACAAACATCAGCACACGTTCCCATAGACATGTAGGAGAACAATACTGCCAACATTGTTTATATCAGCCAGAAGACTGGCGGTCCTCGAGACAGAACTGACATAAATCATGGGAGAAGTTGAGCCTCCCTAATCTGACGGTCTGAAGTCTGAAAGGACTCAAAATCTGACCTCTCTTTAGACAGCGACATGACA
>PVIR01026020.1:0-24327 GCA_004026965.1 Petromus typicus | reverse complement strand
GAGTCAGAAATAGTAACTAGAAATAGAATATGCAAAACATTAATTGTATTAAATTCAGTAACAAATGGATGACTCAAAATAACTTCATTATTCAAACTAAATCATGCTACCTGATTTTTTTTCCCCGTTGTTCCAGATAAATAACAGAAAGGCTGGAGGGTGGGAAAATATTGACACTGATAAATTTGAAAGCAAATTTATTTCCTTTCTCAAGTTGTCCTCCTCAGAAGGATTCACATCCCAGGAAAAAGCGACCCTTTCCACAAATGTAGGTCAGTATGAGATGGAAAAAGAAAAACATAAAAGAAAAAAAAACAAAAAAACAACCAGTCCACCACACAGCAGAGAGATTTATGTATTCTGTAAAGGAGCAGTAGTTGAAATAGCTGCTGTCTTTTAATTCTGTCTGCCAAGTGGGTTGGAGTCAAAAATCTTTCCTAACCAGGGATACTCATCACAGTAAACAGGAAATGGTTTCTTAAATTGGAAACATTCTTTTGCATTTATATCTAGACCACCTAAAAAGATAGTTCAGTTCTATATGAAACTATTTTCCAGGAATACAGATGATTTCAGACATTAATAACATTTGACACCGATGAAAGATGACACGAGTTGGATCTAAAGGCTGACAGACACAGAGTTCCAGCCTCAAATTGCCATTAAGCTGAGGACCAACTGAGAAGAAGATTTTTAAAATGTTCTTCGCACTCCACCATTTCCCAATTTGTAAAGATATCCTTCTTTTTCTCTACCAGGAAGTACAGAAATTAGTCACTAGGAGTAAATCTAGATTCTTGTCCCGAAGACAGCACCAGAGAGATTTATATATAAATCTTCTTAAAATAAACCTTATCTCCTATTAGTTCCACCATATGTTTACTTTCCCAAAATTTGCCACCTCAAAGGCTCTTTTCTATGAACTTATCATCCTTTTTAAAAGTGCTGTGTTACTTCTAACCACCCCTTGGAGTTACTCCATACTGTACAATGCTCGTGTTAATGATCTCTTGATTGTTTTCCTTTGTGAATCTATCTTTTATCAGCCAACAAACCTAAGATAGAGGAAAAATAATTTTTACTCTCCTACAAAAAAAAATAAGACTTTTCTTAACAATTAGGAAGTTCGTGATTGTAAGAGAAGTCAAAATGGTTAAGACATTTTGTTGTAATTTATTGCCTCCCAGTAATTTATTGTCTCCCATAACTAGAGTCCAGAAGTTGATTTGGTCTCAAGGCTGGTTACTTCAATAGCTTCATATTATCTTTCTATTTTTCCACTCTGATCTGCACAGTTGTCTTTGTGCTAAGTAGGAACTTGGCTGTCAAAAAGCCAATATGCTTCCTGGCTCAAATCTGTTGTCTGAACTAGAGAAGGAGAAGCTGTCTTCTGATATGTTTTTGGCAGTGTAATAATCCTCTCAGGACTGGGGTGGGATTGGGTCCTAGACCTCACTCCCACCATTGGAAGTGCCAAAACCTGCAGACATTCAAATTCCTAAAAACAATATTATATGCGCTCATGAATTATACATATTTTCCTGTTTTCTTTCTTTCTCTTTCTTCCTTTCTTTCTTTTTCTTTCTCTCTTTCTGTCTTTCTTCCTTAAGAAGTTCTTACTATATTACCCATGCCTGTGCTCAGTCTCTCAATCCTCCTTCCTCAGTCTCTCACAGTAACTAGTGTTACTCAAACTGGTGCCGCATTGTACCCTTCTCTCCCATATATTTTAAGTCGTTGCACATTATATATAACATCTAATGCACTGTGCATAGTTGCATCTAACGCAGTATAAATGGTTGTGATGATATGGATACAAAGGAAGCAAGCCTAGCTTCTCACTTGTTAGCTACTTGAAACGAGCTCATGTTCTCTAAAATCAAAGAATGGATTTTAGGAACTATGGAGGTTAAGAGTAGGAAAAGATTTTCCTTCTTTCTTTTTTTTTTTTTTAGGTTTCTTTTTGAGACAGGGTCTCACTTTGTGGTTCAGGCTGGCCCTGAGCTCAGCCTCCAACTCACATCACAGCAATCCTCCTGCCTCTGCCTCCTGAGTGCTGGGATTACAGGCATGAGCCACCACGCCTGGCTCTGTGGTATGTGGTACTGGTTGCTGCTGGGCGTGAGTCTCCATGCCCAGTATGGTATGTGGTTACCGGGGATCGAACCCGGGTCCTTGTGCTTGCAAGACAGGTGCCGGAACCACTGAGCTAAATCCCCAGCCCAGAAAAGATTTTCTTAAGAAAGAAAGCTTTTGCCTAAAAGAGGCAAAAGGGGGACCTAAAACTGGGACACCATCCACCTACCTCACTTTTCAGTGGACTTTTATGCATCAAAGCCCCTGGGATAAAATTACAGTCAACCTAAGCTAGGAACTTAGCTAACATTGGTACAGTGAGAAATCACAAAATAGACAAAACCGTGATTAACCAATAAGATTACAAGTATAATTGCTCAGGTAATATTGTTTAAATAGGTATCCAATGAGAAATCAAGTCATGCAACAAGTATACAGGGATTTTTTATCTAGTCTCTTTTCTGGTTAAAGTCTTTGTCCTCCACCCCAGGGGGCTGGCACCTTTCAAATACTGTTGTTTATCCTAGAGAAGCTAGCACCTTATACTTAGAATCATGAGGGGTTTTTTTTGTTTTTTTGGGGGTTTTTTTTGGTTTTTGGAGACAGGGTCTCGCTTCGTGGTTCAGGCTGGCCCTCAGCTCAGCCTCAAACTCACATCACAATCCTCCTGCCTCTGCCTCCCGAGTGCTGGGATGACAGGCGTGAGCCACCATGCCTGGCACTGTGGTATGTGGTACTGGTTGCTGCTGGGTGTGGGTCTCCACACCCAGTATTGTTATGTGGTTACCAGGGAATCGAACCCGGGTCCTTGCGCCTGCGAGACAGGCGCCGGAACCACTGAGCTAACTCCCCGGCCCAGAATCATGAGTTTTTTTATCCTACATGGATGGGGTAGTTTTCTTCTCCAGGCAATACTAACCTCTAAGTTGGCTTCTTCATTTCCAGAACTGCCTTATCTGCAAAATATCTAGCTAGCTTTTTGCCTATCATACTATGTTTTTGTAAGGAATAATGAGCAGAAAAAATCTGTACATATTCAATACAAGTGCAAATGTTTTCTGAACATTTTCTATTCATATATGGTTTATCCATAGGGGTAAAGCTCATAGACACAGAAGGGTCATTATATTGCTTTCTAAAATTCTGAAGTTTCTAGATTATTTGGCTGCTGGCCAGTTTCTAAGGCTAATACTTGCAGTTAAAAATATCTCCCAGGCAATCTTTATGCTTGTGTTCTAGCGAGTGCTTTCTCCCTTCTAAACAGTTCTTTTGTCCCTCATTTAAAAAAACTATCCTTGAAGTATTTTTAAACAGCAGCTTTTGGAGGGCGGCCCCACCTATAATGTGTTTCCTGAAGCCAGACAGTGGGTAAGAGAGTGACCAATGAGAGTGCTGGGAAGTGGAAGGTTTATAGGGGCTTGATTTATAGTTGTAATATTATCTCCTGCTTCATCTCCCCCCTCTCTTGCTTTTCTTTTCTTTTTTTTTTTTTTTGTCTGTGCTTTTGTTTTTCAATTGGCACAGCCCAAAATGTTAACCTTTCAAAGGAATTTGGGTTATAGACCACAGACAGAAAGGACCTCTCAGAAAGAGCTGTATTTTCTCTTTTCTCTGCTAGCAGATGAGACACCCCAGTCCAGCTTCTATCCTTCTGTTAAGTATTTACTAGGGCAGCAAGAAGAAGCTGGCTCATTCTTACATTTCAATTTTTTCCTGTCATTTTCTTGAATATTGGAGCTTCATAAAATGCTTGCCACTAAGGTACATGGTTTTTACTACCTTCTTATCAATGAAGGTTCTAGGTCTTCCCAACTAGGAATAATAGCAGGATGTTCTTTGCTGTCAGCCCCATGTTCACTGGAAAATGTCACATGTCAGTGCAGATCTGAGACTTAGAGCATCTCAGTTTTAAGTAAGCAAATTCTATGTCAAATTGGATTCTCTTCGGTCGTGAATAACAAAAACCTTGCTTCAAATTGTTAGTTTATAAAATTTTCATAATATTCTTGGGACCACAACTGACTGTGGATAGCTAAAGGAGGTGAAAATGAGACAAATAATAGGCTGGACTCCCTGAATCATTTAGAAAGATATATTATGATTAGCCTTAATAGAATGGCTTAAACAAATGTGATTTTATTTATGTCATATGAGAAATCTGGCCATATGTGTTTGCTTGTGCTGGTTTAACAGCTTGACAACAACAAACTTAGTGTCTGTGACTTTCAACTGTGCGTGCACGTGTGCATGTGTGTGAGACATTTCCTCGTGGTCACAAAACGACTGCTGCAGTTCCAGGTATTGTGTTTATATTTTAAACAGGAAGATGGAGAAAAAAATAATCTTACTTACCTATTATTAGCCAGAACTAATGTCCGTAATTACCTTTCTAGGAGATGACCAGAGACAGGGTCTGGGTAAGTCACACACAGTGTCTATCGTACAACATGAACTAGAGAAAGTATGTGAGCATATGCAGTTCAGTGCAGAGTAATTCACTTTGTTTCAGAAACTGGAAGCGGGTTTATGCATGGTGATGAGCATAAGAACATAAATGTGCTCCAACACCCGGCCTCTTGGTCCAGTAAGGACTTAGGCTATCCACGGGGGGCAGCTCCCTTGGATTCAGTGCACTTTGCTCTCCACGGCCTCTGCAGCCCTGTGTTTTCAGCCCAGCTCCTGGGTTGCTGTCCAGAGAAGTCCAGTTAGCATGGAGAAGTGTGTTACTAAAGAGAGTGCAGGAAACTGTGGTTTCTTTGTTTCCTCTTGCCCCACAGTCGACATAGTCTGTTCTCATAATCTGTTCACCTGTGATATACAGCTGTCCAGTGCATGGCTCAAGCTCTTTTCTCTTTATCTCTACAGGTGGCCTTTGTCTGTTTGTTTGTTAGGACTGGCTTCTAGTAGTCCTGAGAGAGAACTTTCTCTTCCTGCCAAAACTTCCGGACACTACCTTAGACAACAGTGGTTCTGCTCAGAAGTTTCCCTTTCTTTGTTTTAACCTTCTGCTTTCTTGTCATCTCTACAACTCACTGGCTAGATGAGGAAACTGCAGTACAGGGAGGAAGGACTGTAGCACTTTGGGCCAGGTGTGGTAGTATATGCCTGTAATCCCAGCACTGGAGAGCTGATGTAGGAAGACCCTAAGTTCAAGGCCAACCTGGACAACTTAGCAAGGTCCTGTCTCAAAACAAAAAAGAAAAAGAGCTGAAGATGGATCTCAGGAGTAAAGAAACTCTGAGTTCAACTACCAGCCTCAAAGAAGAAAGAAAGGAATGAAGGGAAGAGGGAAGGATGGAAGAAAGAGAGAGAGAAAGGAAGACAAATAGGAAGAAAGAAGAAAAAAAGTAAGGAAAGGGGAAGAAACAAAGAAACAAAAAGAAATGAAGGGAAATGGAGTATTACTCTGCCATAAAAATGGTAAGTTTGAATCATTTATACTTAAATGGACATACCTTGAGGATATCCTTATACGTGAAATAAATAGGTCACGGGATAGGTAAATATCGTATCTTTTCTCTGGTATGAGAAAATAAAGATGTAAATGAGTTCTAGAATTGTATGTTATATATTGTGAAACAGAAAATCCTCAAGTGAAATAGGGTGAAGGGGGAAAAACAATGAGATTATAACAAAAAAGAAAGGAAACAAATTTTATGTATATGGGGGGCGGTAGGGTGGGTAGGGCTATGGGAAAAAATGAGAATTAAGTTGTGACTTATACTGGTACAAATCCCCATTGTGGAGTGCAATCATGATGTGTATATGTAATGTACCAATAAAGATTTCAATTAAAAAAAAAACAGGAAAAAGAAAGGAAGGAAAAGCTAAGGAAACTTCGATTTGGCTTTGTGCCCTGCTTTTTTCCCCATAAAATCTCCGGTTTGGTCACAGAATAGAGCAGGCCTAGCGGGCCTACTTCCCATTCTCTACAGTTCACAGCCCAGCCCTACGCTGAACAGAGGGTGGATGAAAGCCGCCCCCTTGTATGAAATGTGGTCAGGCCTCCTGGGGATCGAAGAGCGGCGGGAACCGTGACAGCACACTGCAGGAAACTGTCACCTGCTGCCTCCCAGCATGTCTTGTCTCCGTCAAGACAGAGCATCTCTCTTCCATAAAAACTCCTCTGAGTCACTTCTAGAAAGAAGCCATGAAACGCCAGCCACCCACCTGAGACTCCAGTGGTTCTGCTCTAAGAAAAATGGAAATGGAAAATTACTCTAGTTGAGTTTGGACGGCAAGTTAATGGTGTTTCACAGCTGACCTTGAGGGAAATATGGTACATACTTTCATTTTTTGAAATGACATGTGATATATAGGTAGAAAATCAGTGTCAGAGATGCATAATTCAGGGAACACCCCCATCCCCCAAATCACACAGAGCTTCCAGGGTAGTGTAGGTTAAAATAGTGGGAAGTCTCCAGATCTAGAGAAGTCAGGTGGTAGCATTTTCTTATATATATATCCAGGAATCTTTGTGCTCCACAATTTTGAAACCTAAAGTTTGAGTTTAAAATAGAAATGGCTTGTTTGGAAGGACAAAAGTCTGATAAGGACTTTTTGATTTTCCACATGCCTTATGTTTTCCACATTTTTTTTTTCTTGACACAGGGTCTCACTATGTAGTTCAAGCTGATCCTGAACTCAGTCTCAGACTCAGCAGTCTTCCTGCCTTTGCCTCCCAAGTGCTGAGGTTACAGGTGTGAGCCATCATGCCTAGCACTGTGGTATGTGGTTCTGATTGCTGGTGGGCGCGAGACTCCACACTCAGCATTGTTATATGTGGTTACCAGAAACTGAACCCAGGCCTTTGTGCTTGCAACACAGGTGCCGGAATGACTGAGCTAAATCTCCAGCCCCTGCATCTTCATTTTTTTTTAGAGTAGAACATTGTCAAAACTACAAAGAAGGCCGAAAAAAAAAGAATAATTACCTATAGCCTACATGCCCACCAACTTCACTTTTAATAATTTGATGCATTTCTCCTCATTGTCATGAGCCTCTCAATTGATATGTGCTCATAATCCTTACAGAATGGGGCTGACAACCATGTTCATAGTTTTGTGCTTACTAAACATGTACTCTACCATTAGGACACACGCTTGGACCCCAACATCATGATTTTGTATTTTGTTTTTTAAAAATCTAACATTACCATTTTTATGTCATGGGATAGATATAGCTGTATAAGGAGCCATTTTTCTTAAAACAATCCTTGTTTTGTCTCATTCTGTTTATTCCTCTTCAAGTCTCATGAGTTCAGTTTTCTTGTTTTATTTGGTGATCATGGCAGCCTAAATTACCGAGTTTCATCCTTCTGTAACTATTATCTTTACCCAGATAGATTGCTATTAGTAAACATATTTTGGGGACACTCCAAAGTGGTCGTGATATACTACCTGTTTTGGATCATGGACTTTTTAGGTGAGAATGTGCCAGTTTATTGAACTTATCGTTTTTGGTCTCTTCAGGAATGCTTTGTTCTGGGAGATTAACATTCTAAGTTTGCGTCTCACCTGGCTGCTCACAGTGAGACAATGTTGGCTGTGGTAGTACAGGGGATTAGATCACCACTCCACACCCAGAGTATGGTGGTATTCTACGGATTGTCTCTTCTAGTCTTGCTATTCAGTCAGAGTTGCTCTGTCTTTCAATTTGCAAATTTTCAAAGAATATCAGATCTTGGAGTATAATAACATCACTGGCTCATGGCCTTCCACCTGTCAACCAGTTTCGCTTAATTTTACTTCTTCTGAAACCACCACTATTTCATCTATTTACTATTACTGGTTTCACTGTCAGTAAATTGTCCTTTCTGTTGAAATCATAGTTATCTACTAATTTGTCCTTAAATTATTAGGCCTGTCAACCTTAGGACTGCTTGTCCCTGTGTCTGTCAACACATCTAGCAGCACCAGAGGCTGATGTTACTAAGCAAACGTAAATTAATGTACCGGTTGAACCCCATTCATAAGCCAAAGTGAACCTTTTTTCTGTGAGTTTTCCTTAGGTATTTTGTCCCAACAAAACTAACACAGCAGGAAATGAGTCCTAGAATTGTATGTTATATATTGTGAAATAGAAAATGCTCAAAGTAAAATAGGGTGAAAGGGAAAAAAATAATGAGATTATAACAAAAAAAGTAAGGAAACAAATTTTATGTATATGGGGGGTGGTAGGGTGGGTAGGGCTATGGGAAACAATGAGAATTAAGTTGTGTCTTATACTGGTACAAATTCCCATTATGGAGTGCAATCATGATGCGTGTATGCAATGTACCAATAAAGATTAAAAAAAAAAAACCTAACAACAGGTATCTGCTTATTTCTAACAGATGTTGTCAAAATTAAGTCTTAAAAGGCCTGTACTTAATTTAAAATATGCCAACAGAATGGGTACAACAGAATATGAACAATAGAATTAGTTGTACATTTTCTTTTACATGCTAATTACTAATAGTGTTTATCTCCTACTGATGAAATGATCTTTCCGACATCTTGTAGTGACTCTTTTCTTTTAAAGTAAAGCTTTTAGGTCAGACAAGCACCTTGGATAGTATTCTTGTGTGGGAATCAAGTACACATTTTCATGGCTAATTAGAATGTGGTAAGTCTGGAATAAAGTTAAGAACATCTTTGTTTTTTTAAAAATTAACTTTATTGTGAAATGGGTACATTTTATATACATATCATGATCATACTCAACCTTGATAATTTGTACCAGTATATGACATGACTTGACTCTCATTTTTTCCCATTCCCCTACCCACCCTACAACCAATCTTTCTAAAATATAATGATAAAAGGGATTCTTTAAAAGATACACAGCACGTCAGGAGCACTCAGACACAGTGGTCTCATAAGGACGGGAACAACATTCTGCTAACATTAGCAGTACTCAGACATCGTGAAAAATGGGCACTGCAAGCTCTTCAGGGAAAAGTATTGCTTTGGTGTTTGGTAATGTCTTCAGCTTCAGATATCAGCTGCTGCCTCTACACTACTCCAACATTTTATATTATATCTTATTTCATATCTGTGTTTTCATGATAATTTTTTTATGGTTTCCACTTGCTCAGACTTCACTCTATATGATTTTTATTTCACATCTCCTCTCTGTGTCTCATTTGTTTACATTTTTGGATACTTATACTTAGTTGAATGTTCTATCTTCATACTTCCCTTCACAGTGGCTCAGATTAGATTAGGGTAATTCTCCCCTCTGTGAGCACAGTGCTAGGTTAGATAGAGCTCAAACAGGCCTTATGGTGAGGGCCAGGCTGTCTATGATGGTCGGTAAAGCTGGCGGTTAACCCTGTTGCAATGAGCCAAATTAGTATAAATAAATAGAGCAACACAGGCTAACATCTCTCTCAGAACAGAATGGGAAAACACTGAGGCTTTCCCAAGGAAGTTAATAGAATGAGCATTGTCTGCCCATACCTAGTAGATTTGCTCATCCTCAGGTTTGCTAGATTTGCTAGATTTGCTCATCCTCAGGTAGACTTCCTGAAGATGTGTCTTGACACATACTAAGAATTGATCAAGGGAAAATCAGAATATCAGGGGAGCTCAGAGCTTTAATAATGTAATTCTAGGGTATATTGTGTTGGTCAGTTTTTCATCTGGGATAAAATGTCTACGAAAACAATTTAAAGAGATGAAAGAGGTATTTGAGCTCATGGTTTCAGATGTTTCAGGTGATTGTAGTCAGCTGGCTCCAAGGCAGAAACATCATGCCAGAAGGACATGGTAGCAGAAAGCTTCGCAGTGAGAAGGACTGAATCAGAAAGGATCAAGGGCAAGAAAACAGACCTCTGTGACTCACTCCCTCTAACTAAGCCTCACTCTCAAATTTTCATACCGCTCTCTAATGCTACCTGGCTATAGTCTCATCAATGGAATAATCCACTGATGAAGTTAGAGTCCTTGGATCCAACTGCCTTCTGAAACACCCGCCTCTGAATACATAAGACCTTTGGGGAATATTTTAGAGCTAAACCTTAACACATGTGCTGAAAACTACCAGTAGTTCAGCATTACTAAAATAGAATTGTGAAGCAAGAAATGCAAGCTAAATAGAGCCAACCTGTGAGAGCTTCGACTCTCGGCAAAAGGAAACCATTACAATGTCTTAAGCAGGAAAGTAAAATAACATCTCATTCTGATTAAAGTATAGGACTAAATGGGGTAACATGTGAACTGATTAGGAATCTATCAAAATGGCCACATAGGAGATAGGGAAGGAAGCAGCAGTCGAAATGAAGAACAGGGTACAGATGAGAGTACATTTGAAAGATAAACTAAGGAAACTTGATAAAAGAATTGGCATAGAGAATGCCAAACAAGAATGAGTTCATGACATCCCAGATTTCTGGCACGGGCAGTCAAGGGGCAGTGCCACCAGGCTGATCTTTAAGAACAGGGAACAAATGATAAGTTTGAAGGGGAAAGGTACTGAGCTCAGTTTGGGAAGTTTTGAGTATATGAACCCCAAATACTCAAATTTAGATATATGAATTTAAGTTCAACAGTCAGTCAAACAAGTCTCTGCTTTTATTGAGATATAATTAAAAATTAAAATGTATATATTTATGGTGTAAAATGTGATAATTTTTGGATATATACACATATTGTGAAGTGAGTACCACAATCAAGTGAATATATCCATTAAAATAGTTTCTCTGCCTGGGAAGGGTGTGTAGCTTCTCATCTCAGAGCACCCTGTATTGTTCTGTTATGAAATCACAAGTTTAGGAAAGAAAACAACCTTGTGATTATCTATTGAATGTAATTTCTGGCCTCTACATTAGGTCCTGAGCAAATATCTACCGAATGAGTGAATGTTAGATGTCTCTCAGTAACCTAAGAGTTAGATGCCATTATTCCATACTGCATATATGTAGAGTTGTAGATTCTAAGAAATGAAGTACATTATGCAAGATAACACAGTGAGTGGGTGAGGAGTTGCTAGATTTAACAAGCTAAAACACAGGATGCCTCATTAAGTGAATTGCAGCTAAATAACAAGTACTTCCTTTTGTTATAAATATGGTATAAGATATATTTATATAGGCATACATGACTGACATTTGATTCAGAACTATGTGTCCTTAAAGTCCAACTCTTTCTGCTTCACCACTAGAAGGAACAACCACTCCACCCCTGAAAGTCTTTTTGGGGTTAATTCTAGCTGTGACCCTATTTATTATGTAAGTTCTTGTTTTCTTCTGTATGTAAATCCCTGCTTTGATCAAGGAAAAGAAATTCATTTATCTTGACTTATAAATAAATATTCACATGTGATATTTCCACATCATAGAAAACTTGATGCAAAGAGCAGCGGTTAGTACTTAGAGCCGACAACTGAGAGATTCCAAAAGATTTGTTTGAATTTTTCTACAATACAAATGCAAAGGTAAGCTAGACTCTGGTCTCCCCAGTATCAGAGATAGGTGAATGAGTTAAAACACAGTCCCTGGGTACAAATACTCCCCCGCCCACTTCTGTGGTGTTCTGGGCATTAGGAGCTGTGGCCATATCAGATGATTATGTACGTCAAAGATATTGCTAAATTTGTAGCGTACAAGTTTCCCCACAGGTATTCTGAATTGTTCTGGAAACAAGATAACAATGTGGTTCTAGAAGTTTTCCTGAGTGATCTTTAGGGGTGTCCTCTGTGGTTAATTTGATCTATGGAGGTGCTGTGTTATGGGTAATTTTGAAACACAGGGCTTGCCGGTCTGCTCTAGGTGACAATATAGGTATTGGATTAAGGGGTAGTACCAAGATTTACTTGATGGGCTAGAAGAAAAGCCTCTCTCTCTCTTTCTGTTGCTTTCTCTCTGTCTCTGTCTGTCTGTCTGTCTCTCTGCATTTACATGGGGAAAAGTAACTAAACTGTTTACTAAATATTAATAGTTATTATCTTCCCATGGGTGTGATTTGGGAAGAATTTTGACTTTTATATCTTTCTGTATTTTCAAAAAGCTTGACATAATGTTTTTACCTTTTAAAAAATAAACACTGTTTCCTTTTTTGGGAAGGAAAAGCAATTTTAGCATTCACTGCAGAGGCCACAGGTTGTCTTCATGTCAGATACTCTTCTGTTTCTTCTTCCTATACTTCAGTTACAAGAGAAAGATAAAAGAGATATAAAGAATAAGAGTCCTCTAAAGATTACTAAAAAGTCAAGAAAATCAAAACTGCTCTTTACAAAATAAAATTTAGCACTGATCAAAATCATTAAAAAGAGATGAGTAAATCTTCATATTAACTTAAATATGTACACTCAAGTCTTGATTAGACTATTTGCAAGAGAAATATGCAAGTAATATTGTGAAATGTTGACATTTCCAGGAAGTAGAAAACTCCAGGGTAGAAAGCAGCTGTTAAAACCTCAAGCCTCAGGCACGAATGCACATTACCAGGGACAGGGCAAAGTGTCATTTCTCGTGTCACTCAATTCCTGATGTTTGACTTTTACCCAACAATGTGTGCCAACTTTCCACTTTAATTTTTCTTCCTGCAACACCAAGAAATGATATTTCTGTCAAAATAGTTTTTCAACCATTTTTATCTATAGAAAACAAATAGAATACAAAGAAGACCCAGTGGGGTTCCAAGAACAAACACTCAAGCTTCATCTATATTTCTGGCTACATGTCCCCAGTCCAGACTGGGATATGTGAGGAAAGTCACAGTAACAGTCACAAAACAGCACTTTTCTTGCTGTGCTCCTTTCTGCTTTGAAGCAGTTCCTCCCCGCTCATTGTGCCAGGACCAATGGGAGCCCCACATGCTTGCTACCCTTCTCTTGACTTCCACTCAGCACTTTCTGTTCTGCTCTTTGCTGGCTCACTGGGGTGAAGTCCTGAAGCTGTAGCTCTGTTCAGGGTAGTACTGCTTCCACCAAAGCAGGCGATGCCAAGCAAAACTCTTTTCTCTGCCACTTTGTTTTGAGTATCTTAAGGTCTGAAGAGTTGAATGCAGCAGATTTATTAGTTCTTAGTCACACTGGATTGTAGCCCATTTTGCTTTGACTCAGAGGCCAGGTCTCTGAGGCTGGAGTGAAAGACACCTGAGTGACAGACGCCTTGGTAGACTTGTCCCCACTTTCTTCCATTCTCACATACCACCTTCCATCTTTTGAAAATCAAGAAAATGAAAACTGCTCTTTACAAAGTAAAGAGCTTTGCTTTTTGAAACAGCATGTGGACCCTTGATATGTTTGGTTAGTTCTTTCTCAGAAGGGTTTTTTTTTTGTCATTTAGGCAAATAATCCTATTTGAGATCATCCTGCTGGCCTTGGGGACATGTTCAGACAAGTCTGAATTCCGAGACAAGTCATACCAAAATCACTCTCTTGTCCCTGAATTTAAATTTGGAGTTCCAGGTATAATAAAGTACTTAGCATGATGAAAACAATGTTAGAACTTCATTCAGCACATGAAGTGGCCAGCACTTCCCTGGTGCAGTACACACAACAGATCATCTTTTTTTCAAAATAATTATTTGAATACACCTCAAAGAGTTATGCAAACAAAAGGTTTCTAGGCACTCATTGGCCCAGCCAAAGAGCAAGAGAGTCTTAACATGGCATGCCACGGAAATCTCTTGCATTGACCCTGAATGTGCTTAGCTGTATGCCAGGAAAGGAGCAGTTAAGTTTGAACTGACACAATCAAACCTAGGGGAAAAGAAGAGGAAAGGCTTTTAAAGTTCACTGGTATTAGAACTTTCTGATGAATTTGTCCAGCAGTTTGAAAACATCACAGTATTGGGGCTCTTTTAGCTCAGTGATTCTGGTGCCTCCTTCACAAACACAAGGTCATGAGTTCAATTCTTGGGACCAAAAGAAAAGAAAAGAAAAGAGTCTTGACAGTGCCTAGAGGAGAGTAAACAGTGCTGAGAGGTCAGTCTGGCAAGTTGGTAGGCTGAGGACAAGATTTGTACCCACAGGCTGCAGCTGGAAGGCCTTCCCACAGAGAAGCCTTCAGGCTGGAGCTCAGCCTTTGGAATGATGAAGAGCAGGTGATGTTGCTGGCTTTCATGATAGCTTAATCCCTATGTGCTATTGTATCAGAATAACTGAAGGTGGGTAATCTGTAAAGAGCAGAAACTTATTTCTCACATCTCTGAAGGTCAGGATTTCAAGATCAAGGTGCCAGTAGGTTTGGTGTCTTATAAAGATCTGGACAGTGCTTCCAAGATAGGACCTTGTTGATGCTGTCTTCCAGAGGGGAGGAACACTCTTCACATGTCAGAAGTGCAAGAGAATAAAAGAGTAAGCTCCCTTTTCCAACCCTGTTATAGCAGCCTAAGTCCTGTTATAGCAGCCTAAGGGACACATTTAGATTCTAGAACTCCTTAGAGCCTGGTGTATTAGTACTTCTCACTGGAGAGGGTCTGGGAAAGTCAAAGCCTTTCCCAGCTTTGGGAATGGAAATGGAAACAACTCAAGCCAGAGTCTTTTGGAATTTACTCAGACATTTTGAACTAGGTAGATATTTGGCTTTCTTTGCAGTTCACATGGGCTGGGCACTGGGCTGGTACCAGCTGCAGTTGCTAGTACCTTTCAAGTGAAGACAAAAGAATGAGCTGTGTAAGACACAGCACCATGAATGCTTTTGTGTCCCTAAACTGATAAAGCTCGTGTGTGGCTTAGATGAGCATAGAGAAAGGCTCACTCACCTTTTGTGAAAATTAAGATTACTATCTACTACGATTTAGGGCTCAAGTGAGATTGCAGATTCATACTTATAACTTTAATTCTGAAAGCATTATGTAACTCTGAGTTTTGAAAGTAGACATTGGCCTGGTTGTTTTACCTACTCCAATCTCTTTAATACACTGGACCCATCCAGTCAGGGCTGAGGAATTAACCCAGATCTCCTCTTATCCTGGTGCTACTCACCTATTCTTGGGTCTGACTTTTGGTTCTTGGATCTGACTCCAATTGCCAGACTTGACTTCTCTCTATTTTCCTTGCCCTCTTGAACTGACTGTCTTTCCGGGTAGATGCTCTAACCCCACAGAGAGATTCTTTTCCCAATGAGGCCATTAGTAAATGCCAACCTTTCTTCCTGCCCTCTGGTCCTACACCTGCAGCTGCTTCTCAGGGGAAAGAGACCACCATTCAATGTGGTGACCTACACTTCTGTGCCTGTGCAGTCACTTGTGTCCTCACTTGCGAAATACAGAGGTTGAACTCGATGGCCCCATCATATGTTTTGAGCTAAGAAATACACATTTTAAAAAATAAATGGAGTTTTAGGGTACATTTTAGGAATATATTACGATTGTATTTCTGGTGGAGAATTTGTACCTTTAGACGATGTATCTTGATTCTTATTTTTTCCCATTCTCTGCCCTCCCGTCAAGTCCCCATCCTCTATATACATAAGCATTGTTGCTGGATTTTTCTTTTCTGTCATCGAAGTTAATTTCCCTCCTTTGTTCTCCCCTGCCCCATCACCTTCTTTCTTTAACTATTTTCTTCCTCTTTCACAGTGAAAAACAAATGTTCTTTTTGGTGCCAGTAATATTTGTAATAATTTTGAGATACATATGCTTAAAATACATATGCTCTTTGTAACCATGAATGTCTACCCTTGAATACTCATAGTCTGCTCAAGGTTCTTGGTCTTTGATACAACCATAATGATATTGATTTTTTGAGAAGTTAAACCCTTTTTAAAAGTGGGAAAGTTTAAACAGTTACACAGCACTGTGGCAGATATTGTTATGTATTTCCCCTTCTGAAGAGGGAAAGATGAAGGTGGATGAGAGAGTTGATATAATGGAAAGATATGAGAAAATCCTGGCATCAATTTCACCTTAAAAGACTGGAGTTTTTAGTCATATCAACCAGATAATACAAGCAAAAGTAGTAAAGCAGTGGAGAAATTTGCCCAAGGCTCGGACTTCCCACCTGTATTCAAATGAACGTGTTTATTACTTTCCATACCTTAGCAAGGGAAAAACTGAAAGTAAGGGAGGTGTGCACCTCACCCTGACCAGTCATACCTTCCTCCACTGAAAACGAGAACTATCAAGCAATTTGTTTTTCCACCTTCAAAAATCATTTTTAAAAGCTCAATTTTTAATGGCATGAGGTTGAAAGCAATCAACAAAGAGAAAGAACTCACAAAAGAGGAAATAAAATTCCTTCTTTTGTTACAGACCCAAGAAAACATAATCTAATGATGTGATCGTATCAGGAATCCCCTGCCCATACTCAAAAAGCAATCATGTTTCCTGTAACATATCTTTTGAGTCATGCCAAAAAGTTGTCTCACGTGTTCAATCATGAGGAGATTTTTAAAATAAAAATTCTGATAGAGGCTTTTTGAAAATTACGACTGCTTCTGTCTTACACAGGATCTTTAATTAGAATTGTCAAATTACAAAAAGCTTTCTAAGATTTCAAGCCTGAAAAGGTTCACGTATTTATTTTGGTTAGTGAGTAAAGACAGATCGACTTTATCTTTAGTGAAATCAGGATGACTAAACTGAGGGTAACTAAACTGAAAGGAAAATTGGTTTGAGGTTTATGTAAACATGATTTCTTCCTCTCTACCCTTCTGTCCTGCAGAGAGATTCACCTTTCCATTGTTTATTCCATTCTTTTATTCCCAGAACAGAATTAATTCAGACCTGGGAAATCCTAGCATTTTGTTCTGCAAAGTCTTTGGTTAAAGAAACATAATCAGTGTGTTTTAGGATCATCCTTTAAAATAGTCTCCAAGGGCCAGGGATTTAGCTCAGTGGTTCTGGCTCCTACCTTGCAAGTTCAAGGTCTTTAGTTTGATTCCCAGTGACCACCATACGACAATGCTGGGCGTGCCCACCAGTAATCAGTACCACACACCATAATGCCTGGCTTGGTCCAGGCATGGTAACTCAACACCTGTAATTCCAACACTAGGGTGGCAGAGGCAGGAGGATTGCTGTGAGTTTGAGGCTCTCCTAGGCTACATAGTGAGCTCAGAGCCAGCCTGAACTACAAAGCAAGACCCTGTCTCAAAATAAAATAATAAAATACATATATAAAATGAATAAAATGGCAGGGACAGAAATTGTATGGAGCCTAGGTGACCATAACTATCAAGGACTGTTTATTAGGCTGTCATTTAACCAAATTAAGTAAAATGCACAGTGATTAATACAGATGGTGTTGTGGGGCCGAGCTGATAACAATAGTCCCGATAATAGAGACAACCACTTAGTTTTAATCTCACTGCCACCCTAATAATCACCTTACTGTGGCTTTTTATAGAGAAAAAAACCAAAATTAGGAAACATTAAGCATTTTCGTCAAGGAAACTGAGTGACACTCACTTCTCCACCTGTCTGCTTGATGTTAAATATGAAAGTATATTGAGTCCTTGGATGAAGGGGAAAATAGTAGAATCTGTTTTCCACATGGTCCATATAATTGTCTTTTGAAATGACTCCCTCAGGAGAGATAATGAGGAAAAGATACAAAAGGAACCAACTATTAACTATGCTTTAGTTGGCTTATTTGGAGGGGGTGGCGGACAGTATACCCTAGTTAGAAATTCAGGCAGTCCAGGAACATATAAAATAGTCCCACCTGAAGTGATAGCTGTTAATGGATTATGTATATTTGAGATTTTCATATGTAAGGAATATATCCACACTCATTTTAAAATAGGATAATATATACATGTATTTCATCCAATTATCCTATATGATTCTTTCCATATGTATACTATTTTTCTTATGATTTTTTGCACCTCATTGTATGTATATATTGTACATAATATTTCTATTGATTTAGACATCTAAGTGTTTTTCAATGTTCCTTATTATAAATATTCTATAGTAAATATATTTCTATACACATATTTATAATGCTTGTATGATAAATTCTGGAAGTGAAATGATTTCATCAAAGGAAAGGCTTCTTTATAATTATTCTGGTTGTCAAATGCTCTCCAAAACGGTTGTACCATTTTATATTTCCACCATTACTTAAAAGCTCTGATCCCTAATATCTTTGGCAGTTTTGAAAAGCACTGATCTTTTTGACCTTTGCTAATATGATAGATGCAAACTATCTTCTTATTTTTCTTTTAATTTCTTTCATTGTTAGTAAGTTAAAACTTGTTTGAGGGGTTTATTTTTTATTTGGAACATATAGTTTTGGTCTATGAATTCTCAATCAGAAATTTAATAATCTTATAAAATTGCTTTAATAAATTTTTTGATGAATTTCTTATATATTAGAGATATGTTAACATGTGCCTAAAAATTGAATTTTTTCCTAATTTATCTTTTAGCCTTTTCCTCCTTCTTTTCCTTCTCCACTATTTCCTTCTCTCTCTTCCTCTGTTTTTCTCTATCCTTTTCCACTTTTCCCCTTCCTCCCTCTCCTTTTCTTCTTTCCTTCCTTCCTCCCTCTTTTGTGTTCATTATATAGACATTTCATTTTATGTGCAAGACTTTTATTACTTTTAGACTTGTTATATTAGAAACTGTTTCCTAAAGTCTAGTACTTCAATGACTTTTTTTACATTCAAAAACTTGATCTAACTTGAATTAATTAAAAAACTAAAAATCTCAGTTTTTGTATGATATCATCTGTGAAACATATCTAATATATATATATATTCATATATATATATATGAAACTTATTGACAGGATTTAGTCATAGATCACCAATTTGTTATTTCTATTATAAAGAAGTACATAAGAAATTAAACCAAACTAGATTATTTCTGTTATATTGCTGGTGGATAAGAGGAAGGCATGTAGAATGTAATTAAAGGCAGGGAAACTGTACAGCTACCAACTTGTGACAAACACAGATATGTTCAGAAAAAATACGACTTAAATGGGTAAGTTTCAGGAGACTGTGGAGTTTCCCGAAGAAGTACAGGGGGAACAAAAGGTGAGGAGGAAAATGTCAGCTGGGGACAACGTTGTGAAAAAAATGAATTTGGGCTATTAACAAAGTACTATTGTGTGGCAGAGAATTTAATTTATTCTGAACTGTTCCAGAATACTTATCCCAAAATAAAATAAGTTTCCTGATGAGGAACTTAGCTCTTTGGCATAACAAATATTCAGAAATGACTGACCTTAGTTTCATAAAATATTATTGTGAAAAATCATATGCATAATTACTTTACATCATATACACTCAATTTTTTTTTTTTAACAGAGTCTCCATCTGTAGTTCAGGCTGGCCCTGAGCTCAGCCTCAAGACTCACATTACACAATCTTCCTGCCTCTGCCTCCCAAGTGCTGGGATTATAGGTGTGAGACACCACACCTGGCACTGTGGTGTGTGGTTCTGATTGCTGGTGGTTGTGTGTGTCCACACCCAACATTGTTGTATGTGGTTACCAAGATTAAACTTGGGACCTTGCACTTGTAAGACAGACACCAGCACCACTGAGTTAAATCCCCAGTCCTCAATGTATGTTTGATAAATAATGAGTTTACTGTTGTACACGTTTAGACCAAGTGCCCACACATGTCTAGAAGAAAGATGTATGATGGTCTCTGATTTGTCTAGTATCCACTCCCACCGATGGGGGAAATATTGAGGAAACTTTACTCATGTTCCTTGCTTTAAAAATACAAATAAATAAAAAATTGTAGTAAGTAGTTTTAAAAGAAGACTGTAGGATAAAGCCCAGAGTTTGTACAGAATTTTTCTCAAAGAGGAGTTGTATGAGTTGATGTTCAAAATATTAAGAAAAACAGATTGAGGACTGGCATTTCCAGAACTAATACAAAGCTGCAGAGATGAGATGGAGTACATCAAGAGGGTCAGTGCACATACAGGCTGGTCAAAGTGGCACACGCGAGTTCAAGCCAGCCTGCTGAGTTTGAGTGTGATGCTGAGAATAATTAGAACTTTGTAGCTGATTAAGTGGAGAAAGGGCTTAGCTTGGATGTTTGTAAGAAATAATGACCCACCAAGGGCACAGCAGCCAAAATAGCTGTGTTTCTCAAACTTAGCTGTATATAGTACTACCCTTATATTCGTACAAGAAAACGTTCACTGAGCAGGAATTTTACTTGAAGATTTTGAGGAAAAGATAATTTAGCTTGTTACTAGTTGAAAATATAAAATCTAGGGCCAGGGATTTAGCTCAATGGTTCCAGCATCTGCCTGGCAAACACAAGGTCCTGCGTTCAAGCCCCAGTAACCACACACCACAGTGCTGGGTGTGGTGTCTCATGCCAGTCATCCCAGCACTCAAGAGGCTGAGACAGGAGGATTGCTGTGAGTTTGATGCTTGTCTGGGCTACACAGTGAATTCAAGGTTAACCTGAAGTACAAAAGCGAGACCCTGTCTCAAAAGAAAAAAAAGAAGACAAAATCTGTATCAGAAAGTATGATAAAATTTAAGACTTCCAAGAAATGTCATTCTTGTGCACCAGAGAGCTGCTGGCCCTCTGAAGTCTTTGTTTCTGGAAATCTGCGGACAAGGAAATGTTAAAAGCCTTTGAAGACGAAGACAGCATGGCCCTCTGAGACTATTTATCTGCCCAGGGATAGCAGATAAACAGATCATTTCAAAATATTTTAGCAAACCAATAAAAACCAATCACTCACAAAGTGGAACGCAAAATAAACAAGAGGAAACTACTGAGATGATAAATTCCATGTTAAAGGACCCGAGACCACGGCCAGACCAGAACACTTGTCTTGGGAGGTCTGAAAGTGAAGCCAGAGCTAACACATAAGGTAGGTATGTGATGAGGTACCCAAGTGTGGCTGATACTCCACAATGGCTGTAGAACTGAAAATTCACCCTCGGGAAAAACAAGCACCTGAAAAAGACAAACACCTACGTGGAGGACTTGTTGTTTACACCTACACTGTCTGACCTGGCTCTGAAGCTCCCACCTACCTGCTTATTGTATAAGCTCATTCCTATCAGTCGCTTTGAGTCCTAAGTGCTGACAGTTTCCAATGTTTAAAATACTGTGCACATTGAAAATAAAACTGGTTGAATAATCCAAAATAAACCTTTCAATAAAGACCAAAATAGAATCACATATCTCTGACAAGAATTAGAATGAAGATCTAACTTCTTGAAATGAAATACACCTTGCCGGAAATGGTACTTGAATTGTACATGTAACTTAGATGTATTTCCAGCTTTGCAAAGAAAATTAAATTGTGGCAAAGTCAAAATATATGCTTTCTATTTTTCTTTTTCTTTCTTTTCTTTTCTTCTTCATCAACTATGCTCACATCCTGGAGTAGTTAACACAAAAGTGTCATGAACAGGCCCAGAATCCAGCTATTTACAGCTCTTCTCCCAGCAGTGTAACAGGTGCACAGGTGCATGGCCACCTAGAAATTTTTCTTATAGGATAATTATTCCATTCATAGTCTTGATTATATCAAATGTAATACTAGTGAAACATTTTAATAAAATCTAAATAATACAATGAATATTGAATACTGGTGACACACTGGTAAAATGTCATCAGTTATTAATGATAACTTTCAAATAATAGCCACAAGCAGTAGCTACTGTTACCAAGTAACAGTTTTTTAATGTTAATATATACTAGACACCATTCTGTCTCAATGATTCTCACTCGTGGCACAAGAAATGAATTTATTGAATTGTCACTTAGTGAAATTTGGTTGATATCAATGTTATTCATGGTTTACAGGTAAGAAAAGTAAAATCTGAGAGATGAAGGTACCTGTCCAAAGCTACCTATAGAAAGTGACAGTAGGTAGATAGTTTAAACACTATAGTTCACTCTGTTCTAAAGCAAGTGACTTCCATATTTGTTAAAAAGAACAGAAATCAAAACACGACTCACTCAGTCAATGTCCTGTTAAGCAGGAGAGAAAGAGCAGGTTACAAGAACAGCACCAGGAATTATACCACCTTAGTTAAGCTCAGAGGAATAGATGACTTCCTATTATATCATCTGGCACACATGTCTATTGATAAAAAGCCTGTCTTCTGCACAGAGAATGAGTTAGTAATGATCAGATAAATTGTACTCTATATGGCACATGTCAAAACTCAGAAGGCAGCATTGTATATATCATCAGTCAACAGCAGCATGGGATATATTTTCTCAAATATAAGTTACATTTAGTTTGAGCTGATAAAATGAGTTTGGAATTATTCTCAGTGTTCTCAAAAGTATTTTATTAAATGTTTAATATATGTCAGAGGCTCCTGCAGTGAGTCTCCAGTCCCCATTATATACAATGCAGGGTTGAGAGAAATACACTAAGACACAGAACAAAGGGAGAGAAAGCAGGGTGCCAAGAGGGGCAGTGCTAGTGCAACTGGCAAAGGCGCTGTCCAGTCCTGGGCGCTGACTTTTACTGGGATAGACTGGAGTAAAGGCAAGCTACATATTGATGTAAACAAGGCTCCTGAAGGACAAGATGAAGCATTGTCAAATTGAGAACAGAATAGACAAAATATACAATTATAATTAGGACGTTGTTCTTTTAGTCAGAAGTTTTTAGTTGTGGGAATGGAATCTGGATTGAGTTACTCTGACCTTAGCAGGTAAGCTTTGGCCACACTGACTTCTCAAAACAATTCAGTTGGGGGGTTTACTCACTACACTGCTTTGGGCATAATTAATATTATAGTCCCTTGCACATTGGGAAAAAATGAGCTTGGAATTTTCTGCATCAACAAGTTTACAATCATGAATTTAATTTCTTTGGTAGAGGTAGGACGATTCAGTTTCATCTTTCTTCTTGCAAAAGTTTAGTGCTTTTTGTTTTCTAAGAAATTTTTCCATTTCATTTAATTGTCAATTCTGTGGTATAAAATTGTTACAAAAGGGAAAGAAAAAAATTTGATGGTAAAAAGGAAAAAGCAGAAATGAAGTTTATGTATATGGGGTGATGAAAGGAGGAAAGGGGGTGGGAACAATTATGAATCAAGATATATCATGCACAGGTACAAATTCTCAACGATGAATGTGATCATAATGGGTATCTAAAGGGAACCAATGCACTCAATAAACAAAACAAAACTGTTTACAGTATTTCTCAATTATTCTTTTAACATCGGTAGGCTCTGTATTGTGGCTCCTTCTTCATTCTCAATATCAACAATTTACATTTCCTAACTTTTTTGTCTGAATCTTTGTAGGTAAATGTTTATGCATTTATTGCTCTTTAAGGATTATTTCCTAATTTCATTGATTTTTATCTATAGGTTGGCTATTTTATATTTGGTTGATTTCTGTTCTTATTTTCTTCCTTCTATGTACTAGTCATGAAACAGTTTTGAAAAGAAAGATTAGTGGATTCATGTGCATATTTGAGGAAAATATGTCACACTGTCCCTCATACTACTTGAGTCTTTCAGAAAGAAGACAGCACAATGCTTTAAAAATAAACCAAAATTTACATTCTGGTTACCTGGGGGGACTATTTTATAGCTTTTAGGACTGTATGAATTCTGTTTTTTTTTTTTTAATTTTTAATTTATTTTATTTATTTATTTATTTATTTTTGAGACAGGGTCTCACTTGGTAGTTCAGGCTGGCCCTGAGCTCAGCCTCAAACTCACATTACAGCAATCCTCCTGCCTCTGCCTCCCGAGTGCTGGGATTACAGGCGTGAGCCACCACGCCTGGCACTGTGGTATGTGGTACTGGTTGCTGCTGGGGTGAGTCTCCACACCCAGTATTGTTATGTGGTTACTGGGGAATCAAACCAGGGCCCTTGTGCTTGCAAGACAGGCGCAGGAACCGCTGAGCTAACTTCCCCGCCCTGAATTCTGTTTTTTGATGATTTAAAGATTTAAAGTGATTTAAAGATTACGAGTAGAGGAAATGAGAAAATTAGTGTAGGACAAAAGGAGAATTAGGCAATGGACTACAGAGCAAAAGGAGAGCTTTGAATGAACTCTTAAGTTTAAAATGAATCAAAGATTTGAGCCTGACATAAACGCACTCTCCGTAGAAATGGTGTATCTGTTAGAGGAAAGATTCTTGGTCACTTTCTCTGTTATTGACAATTTCAGAATAATTAATTCTGAATCCTAATTAATTGAATTGTCTTTTGAACATACAACTTGCTTCCTCTCCACCCCTGCCCCCCGGCAAAACTCATCTCTTTCCAAAAAGGAGAAGTAGAAATTTATTAAACTGGTACCTGGACTAAAGGGTATATCTCAACCATTTGCCTTGTGGAATTTGGAAAATATAGTCATTAAATGGAGACTTTGGTGTCTGACTGGTTTCATAGTCAGCTGAAC
>PVIR01026019.1:0-24316 GCA_004026965.1 Petromus typicus | reverse complement strand
CACATACCACAGTGCCGGGCGTGGTGGCTCACGCCTGTAATCCCAGCACTCGGGAGGCAGAGGCAGGAGGATTGCTGTGATGTGAGTTGGAGGCTGAGCTCAGGGCCAGCCTGAACCACAAAGCGAAACCCTGTCTCAAAAAACCTAAAAAAAAAAAAAAAATTTAGTCCATCACTTAGAAATTCTGGTACTTAATGAAATGATCTCTAGACTTTGTTTTTAATGTATTAAATATATTATATCATAAATTTATATTTAATATTTTGATAATTTTCAATATAACTGATAAGCTTTGTGAACTAGTGTATCTGATATATTTAAAAACATCATTCTGAGAAGGAGACTATAGAATTTGCTAAACAAAAGGAGTCTATGGCATTAAGCTAAGAATCCTTGTTCTACAAGGGGATTCAGTTTCCTCACAGGAAGCCCACTGTAGATATAACTGTGGTATAAACTGCTATTTTGAAACTTTAAAGTCATTGAGCCCTGTCTTCAAATAGTAGCTCATGTGAAAGGCCAGTATATACAATAAGTCAAAGCATGGCTGCCTTCTAGAAATGGTACTCTTGACCTGAAGCCCCAACTTCATGATTGTTCATTTTGAAGTTGACCCTATTCAATATCAGAAGCTGAGAGTCTATGTTGGACTATGTATAGATTTGGATGAAATCAGAGAGGGCAACAGAGTTAAGAAAATGAAAAGAATAACAGGAGGAGGAGGAGGAGGAGGAGGACAGGGAGTATAGAAAAGTCTAACAACAGAAAGGGAAAAAACTAGGAGGCAAGTCTTCATGCCAGTAGGTAGAAGGATCTCCTTGACAACTCAAAGATAGTTAGTCTCTTTCAATTTTTGGCATAGGTTTGTTAGAAGAAACCTGTTTGCTTCTTTGAATCTAAAGGGAAATGTGTAAGGTTTGGTCTTAGTGCACACAAACAGATTTAGAAAAAAAAAATTGAGGATTCCTCTCAGATCAACACTGAGAAAATGACTTCTGAAAAGAACGTAACTGTAAGATAAACTCTTTTATGAGGGAAAGGTGAAATGTTAAATTGGGATTGAACCCAAACTCTTTGTACCAAGCTACATTTCCAGCCCTTCTTAACTTTTAAAAATTAATTTTGAGACAGGGTCTGGTTAAGTTGCCCAGGCTGGGCTCAAAAAATTGGTCTTTCTGCCTCAGCCTTCCAGAGTGCTGGGATGACAAGTGTGCCTCTACACATCCAAAGGGCAACCTCTTTAAACCTGAGGATGCTGCTGCTGTCCCACCAGATCTCAGTTACATTTCCATCCGATAACTCCTCTCTCTCCCAGCTGCTGAGAATATTGGTTGTTTTCACTCAAAAGAGTTGTCCTTGGCCAAACAATTCCTAGCACCATCACCCCTCCCCCAAGAAAGAGTGCCTGACACTGGGGTGTCAACCCTGACACCTTATTGTCAAGGTATTGTTCTTAATCCAGAGCTCTCTGCTGCATCAGCCTGACATTGGTCCTGTCGAGTCCACACTCTTGCAGGGATTTTGCTTCATGATATCGTGTTTCCAGCAAGACTGGCCTCTGAAGCACTGTCACCTAAATCATTTAAATAAGAGTCTCTGTGTTAGGTTCTGCTGCAGGGAGACTTTATCTTTAAAAGACAAATTATACTTCTCAGAATTGTAGCATGAATCAAATAAGTTTGCTCCCCAACAAGAAAATGTAGCTGCTCTAAGAACATTGAGAACCAGTCTCCTCAACTTGTTGTTTTGACCCCAAGGTCATTAAGTAGCTTCAATTTTCTTTTCTTTAGGGAGTAGACTGTGTTGGTTCCCTGGATGTTCCTCCTGCCCCATCCATGACTAACTCTGTGACCTTGGGCAATTCACAGAATTTCTTGATGTCTCATTCACTATACTTATAAAAAGGGAAAAAAACAGTACCACCTAATTTAAAAGATTGTCTAATGGTATAATTGATGTCACTAAAGCACTTACCACATGTAACATAGAAAGCATTAGCTATGTCTTAGCAGTATGTGTTTTGTACATTCTTTTCTAGTTTATTCAAGTCTCATGAATTTGATCATAGCAGAAAGTCTCCAAATCCTTATCTCTCAGAACTTTGACTATTATCCTTTTGTCACAATTCTTTTGTCATTTTAATTTTACTTCTTAAGAGAATATGAATAATTCATAGTTGAGGATATTTTGGGCTTAGTGAAGCAGAACTCTTCAAACAAAGAAATTTGGTGAGTCTTTGTGTGTTTACTGTTCATCAGGAGAAAAATAATGAAACAGAAGTAAAGCCATATGCTACAGGTAATTATATATATCTTGACTTACAAAAGCATTCAACAAGTATTCTGGTTATTTGTGTTTTAAAACTAATGCCCTTTTTTTCAGATGACACTTTCATTTTAATCCAGTGAGAGATTAAAAAAGAATGTATGCATTATTTTTTATTTACTGAAGAATTTTTGCTTGGAAACTAGATATGAAACATTTGCAAGATGAGAAATGGCAGCATTAGCAGAGGAATAGGAAAGTGAATGAAGTACAGATTAAATATCCCTTATCTGAAGGGTGTGGGATCAGAGTTCAGATTTCGGAGTTTTTCCAATTTTAGAATGTTTGTATAGGCTACTAGAAGAGCATGTTTAATATGAAAATCTAAACCATTCCAAAATCCAAAACCAGAAGGATTTTCAAGTTTGAATCTTCAGTCTAGGGATATTCAACCTGTAGAACCATATACATGAACATTAGTCTATACAGAGGCAATTACGTTTCTCCAGTGCCGTGGTGGTGGTGGTGAGTCTATGGCACGCATGCTTGCAGCAGGCTGTATCACTGAAAACTCTAAAGGATTTGTTATCCACGCTGTGGTGTAATCTGCGAAAGGAATGAACAGGGGGTGGTTTCCTCCTGTGACCTACAGTGGTGCTGCTGTAGATATGTAGATGTCGACTGAAAATCTGTTGTGAATTCTGTGTTGGTCTGCTAGGGCTACTACAATAACGTGTTGCAAATCGGGTACCTTCATGACAGGATGTATCTCACAGTTCTGGATACTAGAAGTCCAAGGTTGAGCAGAAGGCAGAGATGGTTCCTTCTGAAGCTGTGACGGAAGATGTGTTCCATGCCTCTTGCCTCCTTCTAGTGCACTGCTGAATATCTTTGTCCTGTAGATGGACTGCCTTCCTCTTAACCTTGATGACCACATGGCATTCTCTCTGTGTGTGTATGAGTGTTTGTGTTTCCAAATTCTTCTTTCTTGTGAAGATGCTGTTCATATTGGAATGGGGCCCACTATACTCCAGATGACTTCATCTCAATTAATTACTTCTGCAGTGACCCTACTTCTAAAAAATATCATTTCAGAAGTACTGGAGGTTAGAACTTCAACATACAAATTATGTAGGGATACAGTTTCATTCATAACATCCAATAATGGGAAAGGTACTTATTATGGTTTTACTGATTGGCTATGCCTAAAAGAAGATTGCTACAGTATGAACTCTTCTCTTCAGATAAAGTCTATACATATAATGTATTCAGATTTAGCAGCAATCTTTCTTGCTCCTTTCTCTAACCATACTGGGTTCTTACCTGAAGAGATCTCTCTTATCTATTTTCCTAAGTCTTCTCATCTTAATGCACACATACCTCTCTAAGGTTTTTCTTGGTCCAGCCTGCTTCTTTGCATCTGTTTTGGGACAATTTCAGCCTTAGTGACAGGTAACCTCACCCTCTCAAAACTACTCAACGAATAGTGACTGAAAGAGACCGTTAGAAGAAGAGTCAGGGATTAGGGGAACTATGTGTTTAAATGGCAATACTGTGAATATTAATTGTGACTCTGTCAGGTTTTCAAAGATGACATTTGCCTAGTTCTTATTTCTTTGTGGTCCTCAGAAATAGTTTTCTAACATCTCGTTCAAAAACAAATTAGTGCCTCTAAATTTAGCTCAAATGTCAAAGAATAGCAAACTTGTTGGTTCTAGGTGGAATGATGATTGCTAGAGTATGTATGAAAAAATACTTGGCAGCAAAAAAGAAAGTCCTGCTGCTGTCTTGCTGATGTCCAGGGTCTGTGTCTCCAGGGCTTGTTATTTGTTTGTTTTTGGTACCATGGATAAACTCAGGACCTTGAGCTTGCAAGGCAGGCATGGCACCCTCAACTAAATCCTTAGCCTGGCTCCAGTGTTTCAATGATGGCAAACATCATTGTAGGATTAATCCAAAGCCAATAAATAGCTTAGTTTCCTCAGAGTTCTTCACTGATGGATATTTTCTATAATCAAAGTATAAATGGTAACTGAAACCAGTCTTGGGTCTACTGCAGCTGTTCCAGAGTTATGTTTCAGTGTTTGTGTGGGCTACATTCATAATACACTTTGTAAGAGCTTAATATAAATTCTTGGAACTCAGATAATGCCTCTATGTCTATTAAAAGAAGTTAGAACTTTTGGATTTAAGATGAGGTTGCTTGGCAATAATAAAATAGAATAAAGTAAGGCACTTTAACAGAAAACAATTCTTCTGTGAGACAGTTTGTCAAAATTTAAGGCAAAAGGCTTTCATTTTAACAGTGAGAAAAAAGCAAGTAATCACATTGTATAATACATTTTATCATTTGTGTATAAAAGCAAAATTTTATTTCCAGTAACTGAGTAAAATAAAAAGTGATAAACTATAATTATAATTCTGTGTTACTTTATTGTTGGATGAGTTGAAAATACACTATCCTGTGCTTTTCATGTGATTATAAAGAAGTTTTAGAGTTAAGAGTGGTCATTTTCACATGTGAAAACAAACACATTCGTTTCCTACAGACAAAAGAAAGAAGATTCAGGATACTTGAGTGACCTCGAAAACATTTAAATGACTATCAGAGTAAGGCAATCTTTTATTATAAAGGGAAGATAGTATTGCAGACTTTGTAGGTCATGCCATTTCTGTTGCAAATTCTTTACTCTGCCTTTGTTGGGGAAAAGTAGCCATAGGCAACAGGTAAATGAATGGTCATGACCGTGGCCCAATAAATATTTAAACACAGGCAGCAGGCTACCGTTTGCCAAGCCTTGTTATATATTTTTAGGAAGGTAATTACGATCAAGTCATGAATATTGAAAATAATGTAGAATTGGTGCTTCATTATCTTTTAAATAATGTTCTGTATATTTTCCATTAGATCATGTTAGATTTCAACTCTTCTCCCACCACTGAGAAAAAGCTTTAGTGAGCATTGTAGAATAGCCTCTATCAAACTGTAAGTTGCTTCCAGAAATGTTTCATATCTTATTCTCCAGGGTCTGACAGTGTTATTGAATGGAATCAGTGTGTTTACCGTAAGCTTAATATACCTACTCTATTTTCCTTGTTTACCCCATTTTCCCTGTCTCAGTGATGGATTTTATCCTTCCTACCACAGCAGTTATTCCCTTTAACCCTTGCACATCTTTGGGATGGCCATTTAGACATGGGGGTGAAGGAGGACATTTATAGTATTTCACCATAGTTCTTTATGTCAGTTGAAATGTCTTTGAGAATATGTATATGTATTGAAAATAGATATAAAAGATTCCATAGATATATCTCATTTGTATGATTTCATCTCTTAGTGGATTTGCTGCATCAAATGGCAGCTCCGTTTTAGGTTTTGAATATTTTTTACAGTGATATCTATAATGGCTATACTAACTTATATTGCCACAAAAGTGTATGAGAGGCTCCCAAATCTTTACCAACATTTACTTTTAATCTTTTTAATGATAGTCAATCTGATTACAGGAAGCTGATACTTACTGTATTTTGATTTGCACTTCCCTAATGGATAGTGATATAGAACATTTTCATATACTTGTTAGCCATTTGTAACACTTCTTTTTAAGTCTTCATATAGTTTTTTAGCCTATTTTAAAAACTGAATTATTTGGTTTTTTGTTCAGCATTTTGAGTTCCTTATATATTCTGGATATTAATTCTTTGTCAGATGAATAGTTTATAAATATTTTCTTCATTCTTTCTGTTTCTTAATTTTGTTGATTATTCTAATATATAAACTCTAAATTTGAGAATGGTAACTTTTGTTAACATAGTGCCTTAAGCCTCATGCAAATATTTCATGGCTATAAAATTGAACTTTGAGTTTAAATGTATGTATGTGTATATACCTACATAGGGATATATAATACATTGCATATATAGAATAACATATAACACTATGTATATGAGCATGTGTATATATACAAAATCATATATAACTGCATCTGTATATTCAATCAAGCTTACTAATTGTAACATTAAAATATTTTATATCTATTTCTAGCCAGATATTTTTCTAAATTTGGGAGAAATGCTTTGTCAAAACTTTTGTTTTATTAAATAATATTTTGTAGGACATGGATTTGGACTGGGCATAGTAGTGGGCCCAACAGACCAAACCAATATAAAATTGAATCACGTTAACTGAGCATTGATTGGTTGGCTGAAAGAGACCTTGTAGTCAATTATCTAATTAAACTATAAACAATTAAATAGTTAACGTATAACAAATATCTTGGTTAATTTATTGGACCATAACCAATTCAATACTTTTTTTCTATTTTGCACCTCTGTTTTTCTATAAATATTGTCAAATCCAGCTGTTGGTTGATGTTCTCAGAACCTTTGGGAGCTGTCTGATTCTCAAGTTGTCCTTGTTTTGCTCAAGTAAACTAAATTTAATTGGTCTAAGGATTTTTTCCTTGTAGTGGTATTCATAATAGTCTCTAAACTATATATTTTGACAAAATGTTGTCAGTACTTGGAGATTTGTGATTGATATATTTTGAGGCTTGCATTTTTATAAAAATATGTACTCAACTTGGAAATATTTTAAAATTCTTCTCTATAATAACTGGCTCAAAGAATATATAAAATTGAAATTATATGTCCTTACAAAAGTGTTAACAACCTGCAGCTGGGGTGAGAGCAGAAGGCCATGGAATTTCCATTTCTGTGTGGCCCACACTGGGTAAGCATGGCAGCTGATGCACAAGGAGCCCTGGGTGCCATTAAACCATGCTCTGGCCCTGATTGCTTACATGACCAGTGCAGGAGGAAAATCCATGGAAACTTTATCTGCTTCTCTGATCAGACACAACAGAAGCATGGGGAAGAGCCTCCAGAGACTCCACTTACTTGTCTGTGGACACTGAATAAGTATGGCAGTGGTGCTGGAACCTAGGCACAGGCCTTCAATGGTTCCTCTGCCCAGTCCACCACATCAAAAAAACACTCGTAGGAAGAATAAGAGAATCCTGTTTACTATAGCCATTGATGAGTTGGTAGAGTCAGTTTCACCTGAAAGATCCTGGACTCTTGCAGAGTTCAAGCCTGTAGGAGTTCATTGACCTCAACCTAAGGATCATACTCAGAACCTAGACAACGAATGACGGCTATCTCCTCATGACTAATCAACTTCAATCTGCATGCTACTGCACACACCATCTACAGGAGACAACAGATCCACGCCATGAAGGGTATTTTTGGCGGTGTTTTTAGCTTTATTTTTTGTTATTCTTTTTTCTGACCTGACTTTATCCAATTTTGATTTTTTTCATCTCTCAACTGCTCTTATTTTTACAGAACAGGGATAATAGTCTTTTGTTAGCCTGCTGCTACAGGGTACCCCTATTTTCCTCTTGTTCCTTTCTCCTTTCCATTCAAAATTGGTTCCTAGAAATTAATGTGTTTCAGTCTCCCCTAATTTCTTTTATTTCTGTAATATTATAGGACAGTGAATAAAGTTTCTAGTGGTCCTACTGTTCTAAGTGGGTTCTGTCTATATATTTGTCCTCTAGCGTCTATAAGGTCCCTGAGGTCTATGTGATCTCTATAGATCCTCTAACCTTCTAATCTCTCCCTCTTATCTCTCTACTTCCCCAACGCCCAGTGACCTTTTATTCCCAAAGTGTAGTGTTGCTATATTGAAGGACTTGTATGTTGTAAACACATTTCTGGTTAGTTTTAAATGTTGAACTATGGTCACAAATGTAACTCATGAGGTTAAAGGTATCAGAATAGTAATTGTCAAAGCTTATTATTTTCTGTGCTATGTCTGATACTGATTGTATAATGTCAACAAAGACAATGTGATTGTTCTGTTCAAATATCTCCTGTGATGTACCAGAACTGAGGTTACTTAAGAGAGGTTACAGATCCAAGGACATTTCAGGAAGTAGCCATCTAAGGGTGCCAAATATTAAGAAAAAAAGAAACTTGTATTAAATATCACTCACACAGCAAGCCAGGAATAAAACCCAAATCAGCAGCAACAACAAAAAAAGAGAAATGAGAAAAAATTTAAAATCCAGGTGCAAAGATGATTACCACAGGGGAATCCAGGGAAAAGAGGAATATAGCAAAGTGAAACTCAATCACCAGTACTTTATAAGCTAGTAACAAAAGAGGATCTAGTAAAATGGAAATAAGAGATAATCTCTGAGATAAAAAGAGAGATACTATTAATAGTGAAAGATATGATTAATAACACCAAAGAATAGATCAGGATAGAATCTCAGATTATAAAAACAATGAAACCTGTTAAATAGCTTCAAACAGAGTTTCAGGAGATTAAAAACTCCAACGAAAGTTTACAAAATAGGCTAAACAAATATGAGGACAAATTTCAGACTTAGAAGATAGGATTGCAACCAATGAACAGGAAAGAAATAATTTATGAAAAATGGAGAGAGACCATGAGAAATCAATCCAAAAGCTCCTAGATGACAGAAGAATAAAGTAAGACTAATTGGAGTCAGGGAGGAAGGAGGAGACAGTGCAAATGATCTAAAACATTGTCCACAGACATAATGGCAAAAAATTTCACAGGAAAAGGAAAAGAATTTTACATACAGATAAATGAGGCATAGAGGACTCCAAGTGACCATGATATAAAACAATCTACACCGAGGCATGTGATTATCAAGGTCTCAGATATCCGACAGAAGAATGAAATATTGAAAGCTGTTAGAAAAAAAATAAACTACATACAAAGGGAACCACATCAGGAGCACAATAGTGTTTTTAACATAAATTCTCAAAACAAGGAAAGTGTGGAGTGAAGTGTTTCAAGCTTTGAAGGAAAACAACCTCCAGTTTATATTGATGTATCCTGCAAAATTATCTTTCAAAATAGATGGGGAAATAAGATGCTTCCATGACAAAGAACACCTGAAAAAACTTCACAAATACAAAACGTGCACTCCAAAAAAATTCTAAAGAATATCTTATAAAAGACAATGAATATCACAAACCCATGAGACCCATCAGAGTGAACTCAGTTCACAAGGCAAGAAACTGAATGGAAAAGGGGGAAAGCAAAGAATAAAAGAGCCAAAAACAGGAAAACATCATGACAGGGCTAAGTCAGTACATATCAGTTAAAACCATTCATGTCAATGGCCTCAATGCACCAATTAAAAGATGCAGACTGGGAGAATAGATTAAAAAGCAAGACCCTACAATATGCTGTATACAAGAAGCACACATAATTCAGAAAGAAATCCATAGACTGAAAATAAAAGGATAGAAAACAATTCTCCATGCAATAAGAAACTGCAAAAAAGCAGGAGTGGCTATCCTAGTTGCAGACAAAATAGATTTCAAATGAAAACTGACTTAAGAGAGACAAAGAAGGACAGTACATCCTCATACAGAAAACAAATCCAAGAGGAAGAGAGGACGTACATAAATATTTATGCACCAAATTATAGTGCACCCAACCCAATTTTTTTATTATGTAAAATAAATACTCATAGACATAAAAAAACCAGATAAGCACTAATATAAAAGTAGCAGGAGAATTCAATACTCCACTGTCACAACCAGACAGCTAAACTGGACAAAAAAAAAAATCGATAAATACTTGAACTGAACCAAACTTTTGGACAAGTGGACTTAATAGATTCTTACAGAGTATTTTCCCCCACAGAATCAGAATAGACATTCTTCTCAGCTGCTCATGAGTGATTCTCCAAAACAGATCACATGCTAGTTCCGAAAGCATGTTTAAATAAATGCAAAGGAATTGAAGCTATCCCTTGTATACTGTCAGACCATAGTGCCTTGAAATTGGAGCTCAATAGCAAAAGAAATTCCATGATCATCACAAACACATGGAAATTGAATGGCACTCTGCTGAACAAGCGATAGGTCACAGAAGAAATTAAAGCAGAAATTTAAAAAGTTTCTATAATTAAATGATAATTCCAATACGACATATAGACTTTTTTAAAAAAGCTTTTTGTTACAGGGTCTCACTGTATTTTAGGCTAGTCCTGAAGTCAGCTTCAAACTCAGCAATCCTCCTGCTTCTGCCTCTCCAGTGCTGGAATTACAGGCATGAGCCACCACACCTGGCATTGTGGTATGTGGTATTGATTGCTGGTGGGCATGAGTCACCACGCCTGACATTGTTATATGTGTTTACTGGGGATCGAACTGAGGACCTTGTGCTTGCAAGACAGGCACTGAAACCACTGAGCTAAATCCCTAGCCACAATGTACAGGAATTTATTGGACAATGAAAGTCCCATAGCAATGAATGCCCACACCAGGAAAACAGAGATAGCTCAAATAAACAACCTAATGCTGAACCTCAAGCTACTAAGTAAAGGGGAGTAAAACAAACCCAAAGCTCATACTAGGGAGACAATTATAAGGCTCAGAGCAGAAGTTAATGCAATGGAAACTAAGAACAATACAAAATGTCAATGAATCAAAGAGTTAGTTCTTAGAAAGGATAAACAGAATTGACATACCTTTTGCCAACTTTATCAAACAAAGGAAGGAAAAGGCTCAAATACATGCAATGAGGAATGAAAAGGAGGAAATCACCACAGATCCAGCAGAAGTTCAGAGGATAATAAACACCTACTTTAAAAATCTGTGCTCCAATAAGATGGAAAATTTAGAAGAAAAGAATAGATTCCTAGACACATACGAACTTCCAAATTTGAATCAAGAAGATATAGAAATATTAAACATCCCAATATCAATCTGTGAAATCAAAAATGTAATAAAAAACTTACACATGAAGAAAAGGCTTGGTCCTGATGGCTTTACTGCTGAATTCTACAAAAATTTCAAAGAAGAGTTAATGCCACTACTTCTCAAACACTTTAGTGAAATTGAAAGGGAAGCAGAACTCCCAAATTCATTCCTGGAAACAACCATTACATTGATTCCAAAAGGAGAGAAAGAACCAACCAAAAAAAGAGAACCACAGGTCAATCTCCCTAATGAACATTGATGCAAAATTTCTCAATAAGGTACTAACAAACAGAATACAGAGAATCATCAAGAAGATCATATATCTCGAACAAATCGGAGTCATCCTACGGATGCAAAGATGGTTCAACCTACATAAATCAATAAACATAATACACTATATTAACAGACTCAAGGACAAAAACCATATGGTTGGCTGGCATGGTGGTTCATGCTTGTAATCCCAGCACTCAGCAGGTAGAGACAGGAGGATGTCCATGAGTTTGAGGCTGTCCTGGGCTACACAGTGAGTTCAGGGTCAGCCTGAATAACAAAGTGAGACCTTGTCTCAACAAACAAACAAACAAACACATGGTCATTTCAACAGATGCAGAAAAAGTGTTCCACAAAATCCAACACCCATTCATGATCAAAACCCTACAGAAAATTTGAATAAATGGACTTTATCTCAACCTAATAAAAATTACTCATGAGAGACCAATAGCCAGCATCACACTTAATGGTCAAAAGGTGAAACCTTTCACATTAAGATCAGGAACAAAAGAAGGATGTCCCCTCTCACCAGTCTTGTTCAATACAGTGCAGGAAATATTGGCCACAGCAGTTAGGCAAGAGAAAGAAATAAAAGGAATAAAAATAAGAAAGGAAGAAATGACATGATACTCTATATAGAAGATCCTAAAACCTTTACCAAAAGACTGCTAGACTTAATCTACAAATTTAGTGGTGTAGCTGGATACAAGGTCAATGCTTAAAATCAATAACCTTTGTTTACACAAACAACAGACTCATTAAGACAGAAATTGAAGTATTAATTCCTTTCACAATAGCATCCAAAAAAAAAAAAAAAAAAAAAGAAAGAAATATCTAGGAATCAGTCTAACAAAGGAGGTGAAAGACCTCTACTCTGAAAAGTATAGCACTCCATAAAGGAAATTGGAGAGGATATCAGAAAACGGAAAGACATTCCTTGTTCCTGGATAGGAAGAACCAATATCGTGAGAATCACTGAGCTAAATCCCTGGCCCGAACATGTGAGTTTTTACAAAATGAAATGGAGTATTACTCTGTCATATACAACAATAGATTTGAGTCATTTATATTCAAAGGGATGTACCTTGAGGACATATTTATAAATGAAATAAATAAGACCCAAAAATATAAATACTATTATCTTTTGTCTGGTATGAGGAACTGAGGGTGTAAATGAGCTCTAAAATGTATGATAGGTATTGTGAAATAGTAAGAAAATATTCAAAGGGTAAAGGGGGTGGGGTAAGTAAAGAAGGGAGAGAAAAAAATTGATGGTAAAAAAGGAAACAAAGTTCATGTATATAGGGGGGAGGGGTTGTAGGGAGGGCAGAGAATGGGAAAAAGTGAGAATTAAGTTCATCCATGCACTGGTAAAATTGTCCATGTCGATTGTGATCCTGATGTGTATATAAAATGTACCAATAAAATAAATTATAAACAGACAGTATTAACAATAAAAATAATACATATTCAGTTGAAATTGATTCTGATCTCATTTTACATTGTTGATTACAAATCTTAATTAGGCACATGTGCTACCTTGTGGTCGTGCTATATTTCCCATGCTGATTTCCACTCCTTCTATGAAGGCTATTTTAAGCCTTCACAAAACTCCAAAATCTCCTTCCCACTCCTTATTCTCATTTGACAACCTTTCTTCCTTTGCCAACTTAGTTGTGATCAGAAAAGCATATCTGAGCATATCTTTTTTGTTCTTTATTGGGTTCATTGGTACATTTTATACATACATTATGATCACATTCTTCATTGGCAATTTGTACCTGTACATGACATCTCGATTCTTATTTTTCCCCATTTCCATGCCCTCCCTACAACCCCCACCTCCCTAAAAGCTTTGTTTCTTAGTTTTCCTTTTTACCATCAAAGTTTTTTCTTTCTCTTCTTTGCTTTCCGCTACCCCTCTTTCACTTTTCCCTTTGAACATTTTCTTCCTATTTCACAACAACTACATACCTGTTGGATCTCAATTACATCTTCAGCTTCTCACATTAGAAAAATGATACATTTACACATCTGTGTCCTATTTATTTCACTTATGTGTATGGCCTCAAGGTGCATCCATTTAGCTATAAATACTTCGTTTATTGTTCTTTATGGCTGAGTGATACTCCATTTTATTTTTAAAAAACCACATCTTTATCCACTCACGAGCTGATGGGCTTTTGGGCTGTTTCCAAGATTTAGCTACCAAAGATTGTGCTGCTATAAACATGGGTGCACAAATGTCACTGTGATGTGAAGAACATATCTTTACCCTCCCCCACCAAACGGCCTCATGTGCTGGCCTCCGTGTCCACGAGCCTTGCCCTTTCTGAGCGTAAGAGTCATCTGCATGTGCTTTGCTTATCTATAGGTCTTCCTTGCAGGCTGGCACCACCATGTAAATTAGATCTCCAGTACTCTCTTGGCTGCTCAGCAGCTGAGTGCAGCTTTGACAACTGTCACCTCTTTCTTGCCCCATTATTATTTCCTTTTCTTGGAGGTCATGCTAATCTCAGTCCTCCAAGGTGGGATACTAACTTTTATCTTAAAATAAGACTTCCTCTGTCCATTTCCAGCCCTCGCCCCATTTCTCCACCTTAACTACCTTTTAACTAAACTCTTGGCCCTCTTCTAAATGTCTCTGTTTCAGTTCTCCTCCTTTTTATTTTGTTTTGTTTTTTTTTTAAGGTTTTTTGAGACAGGGTCTCGCTTTGTGGTTCAGGCTGGCCCTGAGCTCAGCCTCCAACTCACATCACAGCAATCCTCCTGCCTCTGCCTCCCAAGTGCTGGGATTACAGGCGTGAGCCACCACGCCTGGCACTGTGGCATGTGGTGCTGGTTGCTGCTGGGGTGAGTCTCCACACCCAGTATTGTTATGTGGTTACTGGGGAATCGAACCTGGGCCCTTGCGCTTGCAAGACAGGCGCCGGAACCACTGAGTTAACTCCCCGGCCCTCTCCTCCTTTTTAAATCCCATCTAGAGACCTGGTTTTAAACTCCATAATGATGACCTCCAAGTTTGGATCATAGTCTGGACTTTTTCCTTGAACTCTGTAATGGGGTATCCATCTTTGAAACTCCCATTTACAGTCCTAATAGTCTTCACGAACTTAATTATTACCCAAACTAAAATTTCTTTTCTGCCCCCCAAACTACTCCTCTCTTAGTGTTTCCTACCCCAGAAATCCTCATCTCACCATTCATTGAGTTGCTCAGGCCAAGAGTTGGGGGTCAGTCTTAGAATATAATGTTCAAGAGAATACGAGTTCCTGATTCATCTGCTGAGGTATCTCTAGGGTCTGGAATGTACCTTGCACATAAGAGTTTCTCCAAGATTCTGCAGAATCAAATTTTGGTTATATCTTTCTTCCATTCTTTCTTTGGTTTGCTGCACTGAGGCCACTTGCTTCAGTGTGCTAAGCACATGACAATTTGGAATCTTTGCAGTTAATATTCTTCCCACCCAGTTCTGGGGTGGTATTATATCTATAAAATTCCAGACATCTTTTAAGGGGATTTAGGAATATCCAAGTCAATCTTTTCATAGTTATTTTCCCTTCCCCTTGTCAACTATATTCCTCTAGGTAAATTTATGCACCAATGAGACAAAACTGGACCTCTTACTTCATGGGGCTTTAGGCTCCAAACAACACAGCAATCTCATAGATATGAAAATTCCTTTACCTTGGTCAGTTTCACCCAAGAAGCCAGTTCCCTTTTCTAGGCACTGACCTAACATTAAGCTTTGTTCTGCTGAGTGAGGAGGCCAAACTTGTTTACTGTGCAGGAGAAACAGGGGTGAAAGAGGTCTAGCAAATGAGCGTATTTCTTCTAGAGATTAGAGCTGCTATCCTATATCTTTTAATGCATGGACAGACCGAGGAGCCTGGGGCCTAACAAAGGGGGAAACAATGAAGGAAGAGAGTTGGGGAAAGGGAAACAGCTCAGTCTTTTATCCTTTGTCATAGGGGCTGTCCTGTGCTGTGTACAACGTTCAGCAGCACCCCTGTCCTCTTCCTGTAGATAACAGTAGCTCTCCCACCACATATGACAACAAGTGTTACCAGACATCGTCAAGTGTTGGTTTGGCTACATGAAGCTGAGCAAGAGTTCACACTACCAGAAAATGCTTAAATTAGAAAGCAAAAGTCACCAGAAGAGGTAGGCTGAAGGGATAGAGGATCTCAGTCACCAGTAGCCAGCACAGCTGCCCCAGAATGCTACGACGTTTGAGCAGTGAACTGAAGAAAGGGTAGGGATTCACCTTTGAAGACACTTTGCAGGTGGACCACAGTTTGAGTAGCACCATTTTAGAGATAATTGGAAGTGCATCCTGTTGGTTAGAACTCGATCATGTGGTCCAATCCAACTGTAAAAGAGCTTGGGAAACATAGTATTCTGGCTGCCAGGAAGAGAGATCATGTGATGAACTCACAACATTGACTCTGAAACCTGCTATAAATTTGGGCTGTATTTTTTTTTTTCCTCGCAGGTGATTCATTTAGGAGTTTATTATGTCATTTGTGTCCCTAGACTTAAGTTCTTTTTTAAAAAGACTGTTCCAGAATAGGAGAGGAAGGAGAGCGGAAAAGTCTCCCTGCACAGTATGTGGTGCAACTATGACTTTCTCTGGTTTTACAGATCCTGATCTTGAGTAAAATTCAAGTTGGGAAAAATTGTGTTCAGAGGCAGACAGGCCACAGTGATGATTCTGTAACATTCCAGATCTCTGGTGCATGTACCAAAGTAGCTACTATTACTGCCTTAGACCCTAGAGGAGGACCCTCCTCCATCCCATCTGCCTTGTATCACCAAAGGGACTAGAATTACCTTATTTTTGAAAAAGAGCTGGGTTATAGGGGTCTCACATAGTGAAGCAGTAAAACATAATTGTAAGTATATTTACAGGTTGCCTAAACCCTGCAAAAATATTACATTTCAAGCTGGGGATTTAGCTCAAGTGGCACTAAGCCTACCTGGGAAGTACAGGGGCCTGAGTTCAACCCCTGGTGCTAAAAAAAAAAAAAATTACTGTTCAGTACACTTGCAGAAATGTTCAATAAGAAACAGAAGTTCTCATCTCAGAACTTGATAAAACTGATCAAAGCCATTAGGGTTTTTTTTGGAAAGATGTTGAGGCACTTGAGAACAACTTTGTTAAGACCCATAGTCATAATGGAGCACTGTGCTGGGGCAGACAATGATCAGGCACTTCCCAGATCTCTATTTGTTGTTCGAGCCTGACTTCAGTGTGTGCTCACTTCTCACACCTGGGCTTTCTTTGGGAGGCCTGCCCTGTGCCTCTTTTTTTTTTTTTGAGACAGGGTCTCACTTTGTGGTTCAGGCTGGCCCTGAGCTCAGCCTCCAACTCACATCACAGCAATCCTCCTGCCTCTGCCTCCCGAGTGCTGGGATTACAGGCGTGAGCCACCACGCCCGGCACTGTGGTATGTGGTACTGGTTGCTGCTGGGGTGAGACTCCACACCCAGTATTGTATGTGGTTACCAGGGATTGAACCTGGGTCCTTGCACTTGCAAGACAGGTGCCAGAACCACTGAGTTAAATCCCCGGCCCTGTCCTGTGCCTCTTGGAATCTTTCCAGTTGGTAAGGGGAACCAGAAGCCCTGGGAATTTGATCCCTTGGGCAGCCCTTAACCAGTGACTGGTGGACAGTATAACTTACACGGCAGGGATCCCCCCTCCTGGTGTGGTCACACAGAAGATACGTTCTGTGGGCCTTGAGACTGTACCTTGGTTCTCCAGTTTTTCCTGGAATACTTTCTTAATAAATTACTTGTATACAAACCTTCATCGAAAGATCTGCTTCTGGAGAACCCAAAAGCAGGCGTATGTTAAATAGAATCAGCACTCTAGTAAAGGAGTATTGGTACCGAAAGAGTAGCCATCTCTGAGGCTGCCATGTTCCCGACCTTAGCTGTGATCTCAGCACTGCCGGTCAGTCCTTTCAGCTCTGGCCTATGCCCTATACATGATTTCCTTTTCTAGACTAGAATGTTGAAGCAGGCCACCTGGCAGCCCTGGTTCTCTTTTCGCCTCTCCCCCAGCAGTGCAGACTCTGTGTTCTGCTTTGTGTTACTCTAACAACCATCTGAGACAGCCTGTTTATAGTGAGGCAAGGTTAGTTTGAGCCTACAGTTTCAGAGATTTTCAGTCCACTGTCACTTGGGTCTCTTGCTTTTGGATTTGTGGCAAGGCAGCAGGTCCTAGCAGCGAACATGTGATGGAGCAAGGTGTTCACCTCAGTGCGGAGAGGATGAAGAGAGGCCAGTCCCACAGGCTCCTTCAAGGTTTGCCTTTTCGAAGACAAACTTCCTTCCGAGGTTGCACATCTTAATGGGCTCCCTCCCTCCCTTCAGTACCAAGTGTATCTAACACACGAGCCGTGAGGAACATTTCAGACCCAAACTATAGCAGATTATTTTACAGACTCTGCAGTGGGCCTTTCTACTTTAGCTCCTTTTCAGGCCAGCAAGTCTGTTTTTGCCTCTGGAGGCAAATTTCATCTTCTTAGCTGAAGCTTGCTGATATTTACTTTGCCTTATAATCATGTTTATTGCTCAAACTAAAATAAGAGAGAGGCAAAAAATTCTACCATGTTGGGTACAGTATTTCTAAGCTCGTGTACTATCCTTTTACTTTATTCTTAACCAAGGGTCTTAGAAAAGATGGATGAATTTTGGTTTCAGTTTAGTACATGGTGAGAGATACAGGCCTAGCTTCAATCTCCAGAGGTTCTCTTCCCTCCAGTGTATATATATTTTTGTCCCTTTGTCAAAAATCAGATGGCTAAATGCACCTGGGGTTGTTTCTGCATCCTCTGTGCTGTTCCACTGATCTACAGGTCCATTTATTTTCTTCCCCCAGCACCATGCTGTTTTGATCACTGTAGCTTTGTAATAAAACTTCCAGTTTAGGGCTGTGATGCCTCCTGCTTTCCTGTTGTTGCCCAGAATTACTTTTGCTGTGCGGAGTCTTTTCTGATTCCATATGAATTGTAGGATTATTTTCTCTAGGGAGGGATAAACTAGAATCATTTGTAGGCTGTTAAGTGAAACAAATCAGATATGTCTGCTTAAATGTTCCATGGTTCCCCTTATATGAGAAACCAAAAATATAAATAAATAGAGTCAAAATAATAGATAGGGAAGAGCAGAAGAAAAGGAGATAGGTCTTTTTGCAAAAGGGCAGGGAGCCAAGAAATGAAAACGGGGTGGGGGGAAGAAGGGAATGAGAAAAAGAACTAAGACACGTTGTGTGCCTGGACCAACTCCCAGGATGAATGTAATTATTATGTACTGGAAACAGGTACAAATTTTTCTTTAAAACTGAACAACATGATGGATACACTTGCTACATTAACATTCATTGATATTATAACCTATAGTGATCTAGTTTTTATTTTTATTATTTTTTTTTAAAATTGAAATCTTTGTTGGTACATTACATATACACATTGTTGATTGCATTCAACAATGAGAATTTGTACCACTATATGACACAACTTAATTCTCATATTTTCCCATAGCCCTACCCACCCTACCCCCCCACTTCCTATATACATAAACTTTGTTTCCTTTCTTTTTTGTTATAATCTCATTATTTTTCCCCATTCACCCCATTTTGCTTTGAGTATTTTCTATTTCACAATATATAACATACATTCTAGAACTCATTTACATTTTTATTTTCTCATGCCAGAGAAAAGATACAATATTTTTATTATTTTTTGAGACAAGGTCTCACTCTGTAGTTCAGGCTGACCTGGATCTCACTATGGAGCCCAGGCCAACCTCAAACTTGTGACAATCCTCCTGCTTCTGCCTCCTGAGTGCTAAGATCACAGGCATGTGCCGCCAGATCAGATGTGGCCCGGTTTTTAAACTGCCCAGAAATTCTGTTGAAATTTTCTCTCTGAGTTTAATAGCTTTTTAAGTCTTCATACCTCTAACAATATAGAAAGAGAAACCAATTCCAACTCAGACTCAGTCTTTCTTACAACATGAATCACTCCTGTGACTTCGAAGGTGTGAGGATTTCTCCTCATCAGAGAGCAATAAATTCTGCAGTGAACATCAGCTGGGCTCCTCCAACCCAGTTGAATTCTGACTCTACCCGGGGACAACATCAAACCCCATAGGTTGAGTGCTTGGTCCCCTGCATGACCTCCATCCACTTTAGACGCTAGTTGCAAACCTCAGGTGGCTTAATCTGTGCTTCTGATGGATTGGCTACAAATCACAATTTCCACAGCCCCTTCTCAGATTTGGTTAATTTGTTTGAGTGGCTCACACAACTAGAGGAAACACATTGATTCATCTGCTGAAAAGATATAATGAAGGATGCAGATGAAGAGCGGCGTGCGGTGAAGTCAGGGAGGAGGGCTGGGGAGCTTCTGTCTCTGGGCACATCATCCCTCAGGAAGCCCTGTGTGTTCAGCTATTAGGAAGTGCTCCATCCCCTGGCCCTTTTGAGTTTTTGTGGAAACTTCAAAGCACAGGCCTGATTGGTAAGAGTGGATGGTGAAGCCCGGAAGAGCCAGTTTAGGTTCTTCTTGATCTCTTTGTGCATCGGCCAAAATAAGAATCATGGGCCAAAATAAGAATCACTACCCCAGTATCATAAGAGCTTGCCATGTGCCAGGTCTGATGTCGAGCACTTAGGGTGTGTACTCCACGGTCACTGCTGCAGTCACTCCCTCCCAGGCTCCTTTAAATTTCATGACCCAGGCCTGATACTTAAGGGACACCTACCTTCTCCTTTCCATCCTATCATATCCAATCCATTGGAAGAAACTTTTGACTCTATTACTGAATACATTTCCTAATTCTCTACTTTGACCAGGACACCATGACCTGTGGCCTTTCTATCATCCTTGCCTTCTCCCTCCTTGTTCTAATACAGAACACTTTCTACATAGCAGCAGTAGTGAGCTTGGAGTAAACTGCTTAAAATTTTCTAAGGTTTCTGATACACTTAGAAAAAACCCAGCACCTATTGCCAGAATGGCCTCTCAAAGCCCTGCCAGCTTCTGCTTATTTTTCTTATCTTACCTCATGCCACTCTCCTATATGCTTAGGCCATGTTGCACTTCTTTGAATTCTGAAATCATCCATACGTACCCATCTCAGGATTTTTGTCTGGAATTTTCTTTTTTCAGTTTCTTCTCACCTTATCAATCTCTGTTCGTGGTGAGATGTTTCTCCCACAACCCTTTGCTTGTAATTCTCTTTTTCAGTCTTTGTTTGTGAATAATGTAACAGATTTACAATTATCTTGTTTATTTGTTTACTGGGCCCTGTCTGCTCATTCCGCCATGATAAGCTCTCAGTGCAGAGGACACAGTCAGTCTAATTCATTGTTTTCTGCCAGGGGCAAAGGATGAATCAGCTCTGACAGTCTAATAGATGCTCAGGACACTCAGCTCCACCATTTCCTTTTCTATAAAGCTGTAAGCCCCAGGGGAGAGGTAGGGCACCTTCCTCTGGATTCCTACAGAGGTTTATACAGTTACTTTTACCAGGCCACATAAAACTAACAAGTATGTTGTTACTTACTTGTCTTTGCCCCCAGACTGTGCTCAATAGGCTCAGAGGACACAAAACTACCTCTTACTCATTCGTAACTGCTTAGTACCATGGCTGAATTATAGTAGACCCATGGTAAAATATGTAATGAATGAAATGTTATTCTCATGGAAAAGGGTGGCTTAGCTAAGAGCAGGCAATGGCTGAGAGGTGGGTGACAGCAATTTCTCCTGAGACAGAGCAGCCTACAGTATGCATTTGGACACAGAGGTCTGAGTTTTGTCTGAGGCTAGGTGGCTCCCTTATTTTGGGAGGAAAGTACCTTGGAGGAAAAGCTATTGAACTATAGATGGGAGGAACAAAGGCCCCTGTTTGGAGTAAAGGAGATGCTAAACTGCTCTGCGTAATTACATAAAAGATTTTTCCTTATGAGTAGGAATTATAACGCCACACATAGGCTCTTTTTTTAAAAAACATTTTTCTTCTGTGTGGCAACTTGTAAACTAAATTCCAGTGAAGGTGACATCCATGTGGCCAATATGTCAGGGACTAAAATGAAGGACAAAGGAGAGAAGTGGTTTGGCTCATGCAGTCCCAGAATGCATCCTGATCTGATTTTTTGTTTTGGATCTGATCACTCTCTTGTTATCCCAAATTTGTAATGGATTTCTACTGAATTATAATCTTTTCTGAGTTGTCCTCCTTGGAATGAAAAGATAGATTTGGACATCCATCTGGGGTAAGAGAGAAGGGTGGTTTGTGAGGAAACAGAGGTACCACAAAATAGATGAGTTTAGGAGATATTTTAGTCATATTATTTTGCTATAATTGCAGTTAAGAAGCCTGGGATACATAAAAATAAACCATCTGTGTAATAATTAAGCAACATGTCTTTAGTGATAATGATCTTTCCAGAAATTAATTGTAGCATTGTACAAGTCTAGATTATAGAAAAGACAAATATCTTCAGCCTTTGAATTTTTTATTATAATCCACAGTACCCAATGTACATATAGCCTCATACAAAGGAACTAGGTCAGTTAGTAATTGACTCAAGGTGATAATATTGCATTATCCCTGGGTGGAGAGAAATGGGGCCATAGATGTGGGTGTAAGAAAGACAGGAACCAGTGACAATACTGACTTTTTAAAAAGCAAAGGAGAAAATTGTCCTTTGTCCCTATTATTCAACTGACCACATCTTAAGTGCCCATATTTCCTCTCTCTTAAATTTAATAAAATCAGCATTCTCTTTAAATTTCTGGTAATTAGGGCCGGGGAATTAGCTCAGTGGTTCCGGCACCTGTCTTGCAAGTGCAAGGACCCGGGTTCGATCCCCGGTAACCACATACCATACTGGGTGTGGAGACTCACGCCCAGCAGCAGCCAGTACCACATACCACAGTGCCGGGCGTGGTGGATCACGCCGGGAATCCCAGCACTCGGGAGGCAGAGGCGGGAGGATTGCTGTGATGTGAGTTTGAAGCTGAGCTCAGGGTCAGCCTGAACCACAAAGCAAGACCCTGTCTCAAAAAAAACCTTAAAAAAAAATTCTGGTAATTAGAGGCTTCTGGCCCTGGGAGGGTCTGGGAGCACTGCTACATGATGCTAAGATGTGGAAAACTGAGATCAGCTACTCAGTCAGAAGCCATCGATATCCTTAGGCAGCTTTCATCGATATTGCAATATATTATATTTTGATTGTTAGCTATATTTTGATTATACTTTTAAAATAAAGGCACTTATACCTTATGAAATTTTGACTGAAGTGTGAGAGAAATTATGGACATTTTTGAATTCTTTTCTTTCAAAGCTGGAAACCTGGACTGGCCAGGTGGGAGTGAAGTAGGCAGGCCAAGCTGCACTTTCCTGATAGTCATTTTAGAGGTGCCAGTGACGGCTGAGGAAGAAGAATGTCATCCTCACAGCAGCTGTCCCAGGGGACGAAGCTTGACTCATTCCCTCCTGGATTAAAACTGAGCATTGACTTGATTATAGTTTTGGAGTCGAAACTTATAATCTGACATGAAAGTAAATATTTTTGGAAAATAAGGTGCTTTATAGATCATAGTTTTTTTCTCATAGTCCTTTCCCTAAGTATTTGTAATTTATTAGTTTTGGTTATTTTTTTTGGCCAGCATATAAAGATTTTCTTGGAGGTTATGTGTTTACATGCAATAGTACAAAGAACTGTTACTTCAATCACAGCTTTTCATTACACGATTTATTTTACTCATTGCCAAAGCTGTAGGCAGACCTAGGATACAATAGAACCAAGCAAAGAAGAACCCAGTGGAAGCCTGTGACTTGGGGCTTACTCATGAAGGCACTCACACTTGGAACAATGGTGTGAACAGCCCTGACAATCTTCTTGTACAAACAGGAAAACGATTTAGGCCTAGATTAGTTTGACTCGCCACTTCCCAAACATTGGACTTGACATTTTTCAGGATATTCTGTAGTTTATAGCTGGAAATAGACAACACCTGGCTCATATGGTGGGAAGGATTAAATGCAATTATCTGTGTGAAAGCACATTTTCCATTATGGAGCTCTGTGTTCACACATCTTGTTTATATTACTGCCATTATCCTCTTCCTCATGGCTAAGAACATTCTAATTTTATATGGAAGCTCTGATCTTAATAATTTCTATTTCGTTCTCCCTCTGCCATTTATTTATTTCTTAGCCTCCTTTGCAGCCATGAGACCCAGTGTCAGTGAACAAGATGTAAGAGGAAGTTGACTAGAGGTTTCTGGGAAAGAGTTCCCTCCTTGAGAAGAAAAGTCCTCCTTCCCACCATCACTGATGTTTTTGATTTGAGTGTACGTGGAAGATCCTGCTTTCTTGAGCTGTGGTGGCCATCTTGGGAATACGAGTTAGGCAGGAGGATGAAAGGTTGGTTTGTTGATCATGACGGAATAAAAGAACTACAAAGAGTTTGAGTCTTTTTATCTTCATAGAATTTCTGAACCAGCCCTGCACTACTGTGACTTGGGGTCACAGAATTTAGGTACCTAAACTTGTGAAAAGATAAGATGACTATTGTTTGAGTTGCTAGAGTCAAGTATTCTGTTACTTGCAACCAAATGCCTCCTAACTGAGACTGTGATTGTATGCGCTTATGTGGAGATGTTCCCAGGAGGGCGCTGTGCTATAACAGGAAAGCACTGAATGTGAGAGTTAGGAACTGGGAACAACTGGCTCTGAAATGACTGTACGAGCTTTGACTGACCTATAAAATGAGAATAATATCATTTAACCTATGGGATATTGTGAGGACTAAACAAAGTAATACAAATGAAAACACTTTGTGATTGAACAAAGATCATATAGATGAAGTGGGTTATTAAATATACTAAAGCTCTTTGACTCTAGTGGAGGGTCGATGAAAACATGTGGATAGGAAGGACTTTGTTGTATTTTATTCTTGCCAACAATACTGTACCCTCCTCTTATGTGAAATATGCCCCAAAAT
>PVIR01026018.1:0-24270 GCA_004026965.1 Petromus typicus | reverse complement strand
TGTGAACACCACTTAGATAGTGCAAGACAATTCCATCAGTTTAAAAGCCTTCATTAAATCACATCAGCAGTGTCTTATTTGCCACATGGCGCCCACAGATTCCAAGAAGTACAATATAGATCTCCTTTGGAGGGGCCATTACTGAGTCTGCTGCAAGTATGTAGAGAATATTCAAAATGTTGACCTGCTTAAGGAGAGGATGAAGAGAAATCAGTAATAGCAAAGGTTCAGAAAATATTTCTGTTTATAAGTACAGTGGAGAGCAGCATCTGTAAAGAGGATTAAGAAGTTTTAGAGAATTGAGAAGAAACAAGTGAAATCACAGATCCTAGAGACAAGTCTTTGAACGAGTAAATTGCTACATTGAACACACGTTATCCATGAAAAGGACAGAACTCTGTCTAGGAGACTTGGCAGCTTGCTCAGCTCATTTGTTCAGTTTTGGAAGCTCAAGTCATAGTAAATTAGTGTGAAAGGAGAATGAATAAGAGGAAGCCAAAAAGGCAAGCTGGGAAGGAGAGCAGAGAGATAAACCAGTGGGTAGAATGGACAGTACGTGGCTCTGTAGAGATCTGCTTTATGGTTCAAAGGGCAAGAAAAAGCAAAGCAGGTCAGGAGCAGCCACTCAAGGATAGAGATTCGGCCAGTTCACTTGAGAGGGTTTCAGCCCAAGGTGATAGATCGGGGTAGGTTCCAAGGCCACATATATGAACCTTTCTTCAAATGAAAAGAGACTCACACTTAAGTGTGGTAGATACTGTGAAATAGAAAATATTCAAAGGGAAACTGAATATAAGTGTAAATAACAAGGGGTAAAATAATTAGATGATAATAAAAAAAAGGAAACAAAGCTTATTATATAAGGGGGTAGTAAGGGCATGGGAAAAATGAGAATTAAGTTGTGTAATATACTGGTACAAATTCTCACTGTTGGGTGTAATCATGATGTGTATACATAATGTACCAATAAAGATTTGAATAAACAAAGGAAGGTAGAGATGTTTCCAGATTTGGTGGTGAGTAGATGAAAAGTGATACTCTAGCTGTTTCTCTATATATTTTACACTAGAATAAAACTGATCGGAAGAAAAGCTGATGGTGAACATTTGCAGAAAGAGAAGAGATAATGAAATCATCTCAGAAAGCAAAATGGAGTTCATTACACAGAAATTGAAGGCTTTCTGGACCATGTTGAGAGCCCATCTGAGATCTGAGATAATAAATATAAAGTGAACCACTCTGCTGCCCTGGTAATTTTTCTTCAGGTACCAGCCTCAAGAGATGGGTTTAAATTTACTCAAGGCTGGCAATTCAGAGTATCCATGTGTATCTATCTTGTAAGCTTTGGCTTTGTCTCTATCCTGGATCGAAATTTCAATTTCTTCACTTACCAGCCATCGCCCCTTAGAGCCATTTAATTTGTCAGTGTCCATTTCTTTACCTGCAAAGTGGAGATCAGATTAGTGTCTACCTTATTAGGTTGTTAGGGGATTGAATTATTGAAGAACATAAGGTACTTAGAAAAATTATCTGGCATAACAAGTGCTCAATTATTGTTACTAATAGTTCCAGTGATTAATACAAAGTCTTAGATATGCACAAAGATCTGAGCTGTATTGCTCTGCAGCTAGCAAATCAAAGCAAGTATGGTGCTGTGTGCCTACAAGCTCAGTGCACACAAGGCTGAGAAAGACTGGAAGATCAAGGCCAGCATGGGCACTACAGAGAGATCTTCATCTCTAAAGATAAGTAAACAGCAGACATGAGAATATATACTTCTAATGCCAAGTATTCACATGACAAGTGTAGGAGAATCTCAAGTTCAAGGCCAATGTGGGCAACTTCATAAGACCTTGTTCTATAACAAAACCAGCTCAGGACTATTGGGATGTAGCTCAGGACTCCCCGAGTACAGTCCACAGTATCACTGTCCCCTTCACCAAAGCAAAGCAAACAAGCATGGTTTGGAAAATTATAAATGATAAGCATATAAAAGAACTTCCTTAGATCCAAAAATATACTCAATATTAAGAATCTTTATTTTTAAGAAAACCATTCAGAATCCTAAAATTCTCTAGTTTCTGAAAATTTAACTTTTCACAGATTTTTCTAAAATCAATCTTAATTTGCACAGATTAAATCTAAGTGGTAAATTCAGTGTGAAAATGAGAAATCATTTGTGAACAGTTTCCCTCAAATTTCAAAGTCTGGCAGACTTCAGTTCCATCATTTTATTCATTTGGATTTTCTGTAAAGTATTTTCTTGGACCAGTAATGTAATTTAAGTGGATAATGCTTGCAAATTGCACAGTTATAACGATCAACTGATATTATTTGTGTAACTTTTCAAAATACTTCCACACCTAGCTCAACTCAGCATGTAAACACTTGGTTTTTTCATTGTGAAAAGCCTCGTGGAAAGCTCTGAAAGGTACATCCAGAGGGAAAGGCAAGTTCAGGTGATTTATTAGGGTTTTGTTTTCCTTGGCACTTCACAGGAATAAGTAAGAAGTATACTTGACATATTTTATAAACAAAAGGATAAAGATTTTAATGTAGAAATACACAATATTACAAAGGAAGATGTTGACCAGAGTGTGCAAATTTTCAGTTATACAAAATGAATAAATTCTGCAGATTTTAGATACATCACAGAGGTGAGAGGTCATAATGCTGTGCTCTTGCTGAGGAAAGATCTTAAATTTCCTCAGCACATACAAACAAATATAGCTATGCAAGATAGCAGAAAGCTAGTTAGATCAATTATTCTTTATATTCACAATATATTCATGTATAAAAATATATTGCATATTTTATATATATACCTATATATGTATATATATAATTATATATATTATATATGTTACATATATAGGTATGTATAGGTACATATATAGGTATTATATATGTTACACATATAATAATATATATAATTTTTATCTGTTAGTTATATTTCACTAAACCTTAGGGGCAAAGGAAAGACATAGTTTATAGAAGAGATTGTGACTCTCAACTTACTTCAATCAGAGCATTTCAATCTGTCCCAAGGTTAATGTAAAATGTCAGTTGTGAGGGAAACATTTGCAAAAAAACCACTTAGAAAAACAGGAGAATTATTATTATCACTACATTATTCCTCCTAATACTGTTGCCCTGTATCAGAATAACATTCTCATTGTCACCCTAAGAGTCTATTACTCAAGTCTAAGTTCATCCCACATATGAGGAGAAATGCAAAATTATGGATATTGATCTTAAGTAAAATATTTCCCAATGCTATTAGGAAAGCAAACGATATATAAAACACACACATATTTTTCATGGCTACTTTTATACTAAGGCTTTCTTGAGTTTTTTTCCTTCTTCCTTTAAATATCTTATTTTTCTTTCTATTTTTAAAATAAAAATATTTAAAAGGTATCTCTACCATGGCACATTCTTCTTCATCAAATATTGGCCTGAGAAGATACATACCAAACAGGTCTAAAGATCTGGGTTCTTTGTGGACTTAAATACCGTTAATAACAGTATCTACTTGACAAATAATCTAAAAATTTATTCTGGAAAAAAGATAGCCACTTTAACAAATGATGCTGGGGAAACTGGTTGTCCAAATGCAGAAAAATAAAACTAGTCTGGTATCTTTCAACCTGTACTGTTAAAATCAAAATGGATCCAACATCTAAATATAAACACAACCACTGAAACAGCTAGAAGACAAAATAGGAAAACACCTGGAAACATGGATAATGGCAAAGACTCTCTGAGTAGAACTCCAATAGCATAAGAAAAAACACCAAGATTATTTTAAGGTCCTTATATATTCTAGATAGTAGCCCTTTGTCCAAGAAACAGTTGGTAAAGATTCTTTCCCGTATTGCTGGTTGGCTTTTTGCTCTTGGTGGTTTCCTTTGCTGTGCAGAAGCCTCTCAATAAGATAAGATCCGATTTGTTCATTTCTTCTGCCAATTCTCATATTATAGAGGCTTTGTACATGAAATGAACTGACACTTTTCAGAGGAAGAATTAAAAGCAGCTAAGAAGTATATGAATAAATGCACAGCATCATTGGTCATCTGGGAGATGTAGATAAAAAAACACTAAGATTTCATGTCACTCCACAAAGAATGGCTGCTATCCTAGAATAAGCCAACAGTAAATATTGGTGAGGCTGTAGAGAAAAAGGAACCCTTCTTCACTGTTGGTGGGAGTGTAGACTCGTACAACCTCTGTGGAGATCAGTGTGGAGATTTCTCAAAAAACTAGGTTTAGAGGTCCCATTTGACCCTGATATTCCTCTGCTAGGTATATACACAAAAGAATTGAAAGATTCATATTAGAGCAACATAGGTGCACCCATGTTTATAGCAGCTTAGTTTGTTCTAGCTAAATCTTGGAAATAACCAAAATGCTCATCAACTGGAGACTGGATAAAGAAGATGTGGTTCTTTTATAGAATAGAGTATTATTCTGACATAAAATGATAAGATTTAGTTATTCATACTCAAATAAATGTATCTTCAGGATATCCTCATTAGTGAAATAAATAGGTCACAGATGTGTAAATATCATATGTTTTTTCTGGTATGAGAAAATGAAGATGTAAATGAGTTCTAGAATATAAAGTAGATATTGTGAAACAGGAAATACTTGAAATGGGGTGGAAGGGTAACTAAAAAGGGAAAAAATAATGTGATGGTAATAAAAAGGGAAAAGCCTATGTGTATAGGGTGGGGGGGTCATAGAATGAGTAGGGGAGTGGGAAAAAATGAGAAGCCACATCATATCATGTATTAGTACAAATTCTCAAGGTTGAATGTGATGATGTGTACATATAATGTATCAATAAAGATTTGCATTAAAATAAAAGAAATAACAGCAAGCGTCAAAAAGTGGATATTAAATTTAAAACTTTCTGCACAGCAGAAGAAACATTCCACAGAGTGAAAAGACCGCCTTCCTGATAATAAAAATATTTTACTACCTACTCTTCAGGAGGGGACTTTTATTTTTACACTGAGACTTGAAAAGTATACTAATCTTCAGTGTTTCCAAAATAGAGAGGGTGGATTTTTAATGAATTCTCATGGGAAACTGCTAACCTACCGTATTATTGTCAAGAATGGCTCAGTCATACCTGATGCCTGACACCTGCTTGAAAGGTAGCAATTTTAATTAAAATATAGTCATCAATGCTTCATTAATATTTTTGAATTATTCCAACATGTAGCTGTAATTCTCAATAAAGTTTTATAATGTAAATTATAAAATGCCTTGGCAACGTATCCTTCATAAATGATGCCATAACAAACTTCCATAATGTTGCTGTAACACAGTTACTGTTAATTAAAACAATGTATGCATCAGTTTAACTCATTAGTTACATTACTAGTATATAAAACATGTGAAAATAATGCATACAATTTAAAAAATAATAATTATTTGGGTGAACCTTCAGTGATAGTGACTTTCCTAGTGTTACAGACAATGGTATCTTTTATATCTTGAAAACAAGAGATCATTTAAGCATCAAATGTTTGGAGGTGTTGTGTAATTCATAACTGAACCATGAAAGTTTGACTTTTGAGGAGTTACCACATCTGCTTATAGAAAACAGCACAGCAGAATATGGGGATTATTTTGTATTCACAATTTTGGTTTTACTCTGCCTCTGTAAGGTCCAAGGAATGCATGAAACCTAAACCTGCAGCTCAATGTTTTCTAATGCCAGAAAATATTGTCAGCTGAGGGCAGTGTCTCCCAGAAGACTCTCCTTGAGGAGTCTAAAATGGAAGCAGGGACTGTGTATGACTGCTGGGCAACCTGCTGCCCTTGCCAGTTCAATGCCGCCTAATTTTGGAACATAGCACATCTTACATAATGAAGTTTGCAAAGTGAAAAACTTTAAATTATGGGAATTTCAGCTTTGATCCTCGAAAATGGTCCAGCTCTCAAATAATAGGATCAATGATAAAAGCAGAAGACCTGAACAATAGATCATGAAAATCAGAAAATGTCCTAACCTGTGCATTAAAAATAATGACGTTAATTAGTGCAGGTATATATGGGTCCAAAGGTGCAGGAAGAGGAAAGGAGAATGGGGAAGAAGAAGAAGAGCTTTGGAAAGAACTGAGAAATGTCATACACAAGTACCAATGATGAATATAATAATGTTCTACAAACATGTACCAATAAAATAAACAAATCTTCTGAATGATTAAACAATTATGTTGAACATTTAAACACATTAGTATGGGAATTGGCTAGGGCTGCCAAAGAAAATATCATAGACAAGGTGGTGGCTTAGAACAGCAATCAATTTGCTTATATGTCTAGAAAATAGTCTATAATCAAGGTGCAAATTCAGCATGCACCAAGAGCTTCCTGGCTTTGTTGATACGTCCTTCTGTGGTGGAAGAAGTCAAGTGTTTCTATTTCTACTATGCTTGGGCTTTTCCTTAATGATTTACTTAACCTTAACTCTCTGTCAAAGATGCTGTGACCAAAAGCAATCATTTTGGAAGTCAGAGTTCAACATATGGATTTGGTGGTGGATGGGACACAGGTCCACCCATTCAATGTGGTTACAGTGCAGATGCAAATGCAACATACAAATGTTCTCTTTTTTTGGTGTTTTTAAAGCTCTATATCTAAGACCTTTAAAGTTTCTCATTCTAAAAGATATACCTTCACTAAAAATAATTTTTTTCTATATTCTATAAGCATTAAGTTCTAAATTCATCAAACTTGGACTTTGAAAACAATTGACTTATGTCTTCTTTCAAACAAATTTAGACACTGGGAATGCAGCTGTGAACAAAGGAACAATGTTCCTATTTTCATGGAACTTACTTCCTAGAGTGAGGAGAGACAGAAAATGAATGTATAAATGTGTAGGAAATGATCTGTTTCTGAGAACACCTCTGAAGAAAAGGTGTTTAACTCACTGACCCAGAGGGTACCAGTCTCAAGAGGGTACAGCATTATAACAAGGGAAGATGACTATATAAAGAGTACTCTGAATGCTAATAATGATAAAAAATGAATAAAATTTGAAAGATGCTTTCATTTATTATTACCTTAAGTAATTATTCCTAAATAAGAAAACTTACATTAATAATCAGTACATTCTTAGGTATGGAACCAGAAATTGAGAAATTTCTCATCGTTCTTAGTGAACATTGATACAAAAATATTATTTTGAAACATTTTAATTAAGCTGCTCTTTCTTGCCCATTGCTGTTGTCTGTTAGCTGGGTCAAAAGAATAATTAGCTCCTTCCTAGAATTCATTTTGACCTGTATATTTGGAATCCATGCACACAAGTAAGAGTTTACAAATATGGAAAATTGGGACTATTAGAAGAGGGGTTCATGCACAGATTCTTTACAAAAGAGACTATCAATGTAGAATTTATTTTAAATTCTAAACAATAAAATCATACTCTTGATTCAATCCCATTCTCCTGTTTGAAGACTTCTTTAATGTTTGGTCGTTTTTGTTATACTATTTAGCTTAATATGCCTGAGAAGTTTATGACAGCATGAATTTGTAACAGTAAGGATGGAAAAAAGAAAACCTGAGTAATCAAATCTGGTCTTGACTGACAGAGGTAAAGTCCCTGAATTCCCTTTTCATGTGTGCCTCAAGAGAGAAGATATTCTGCAAAGTCTTTCAGGTGGCTCTGGGCTAGGAAAAATTAGGTGAACTATGCTACATACATTTCATTTTCCATAATAAAGTATAAAAGTTCACCCTGGTTGGTGTTAATCACATATGAGGTATTCAAACACCAAGAAATGTCCATCAACCAGAGACTAGATAAATAAGATATGTCTTTAAAAATAAAATGGATTATCACTAACTCATAAAGACTGATAGAGACATTTATAGCTAAACGGATGCACCTTGAGACCACACTCACAAGTGAAATAAATAAGACAGAGATGTGTAAATACTGTACCATTTCTCTAGTGCAAGAAACTGAAGGTGTAAATGAAGTCCAGAATGTATGATAGGTATTGTGAAAGAGGAAGAAAATGTTCAAAGGACAAAGAGAATGAAGGGTAGGGAAAAACAAAGAAGAGAAAGAAAAAAAATGAGGGTTAAAAGGAAAAAATGGAAACAAAAAGCTCTGTATAAGGGGATGTGAGGCTAAAAAGAGGGTAGAAGAATGGGAAAAAATAAGAATCAAGATATGTCATGTACATATACAAATTGCCAATGAGGAATGTGATCATGATCTGTACCTAAAATGTACCAATAAGCTCTATTCATTTTTAAAACATCACTTAAAACGTTTAAAACAGCACATTTTATGCTGCACATGTATTTTCCTACAGTAAAAATTTAAAAAATAAAACACCCATGAAAGATTAAAATTAAGTCATGAATAAATAAAAAAGACTATGACTGGAAATGTCTTAATGATATAGTTTCAGATTTAACACAAACAATAAAGAAAATCCAGTGCATTCACACGTGTTAGAACATGTTATTAAAACAATCAAGTCAGTCTTGCAGTCAAGAAATACAAACACCTGACATGTTTGCCTCTGAAAGTAAATAATAATTGGGATGAATTATTTTCCTCCACCTTTTGCTGTTCAAGGTCTTCATCTTCTTGCTAAATCTGTGCACTTTGGCATTCTAGAGCTCTTTAAGTAAGCGGAGAAAAGGCTAAGGTACCATACTTTTTCAACAGTGCTGAGAGCTCATAAAGGCAGAAAAGTTTCTGTGTGGCACCTGGATGCTTACTGTTTTTAGAATTATACTTCCTACGTGAAGTGCTGAAATCATGCTAAGATATTGTGATTTCAAAACAGCATGGGTAAGATTACTTATTCTACCACCTTATTAGTATAAAGGAAAATGTACCTTCATGCTATCATTCTTCCCAGCAAGTATTTTGGATAAAAATACCTTCTCACTCACTCGGTACATAATAGAGGCCTGTACTTCAAGTAACTTTGGTTTAGAATATATTCCAGATAGTGACTTGGAGTATTGACATTTAAGATTGAAAATGGCTTCCTGCCAAGTAAGTCTGGGGGAAATTCATTTCAACTCCTTTTCAGTATTGTTTTGAAGTTGGTAGAATTACTTTCTATTTCTTAGCCAATTCAGAGTCATTTCCCACCTTCAAAGGACTACATAGCCTAAGCAACCTTCCTTTCTCTACTCATAAATTCAGAAAGCATTGGTAGCCCTAACAAAATGAAATTATAATTGCTTAGCATCACTTGTCAATCTTGCCTCACAACACTTCCCAAGCCATCTGCCCTTTGAATTGCGACCACCTCTTTCTTTTCAGACTACTGCTCCATTTTTTGTCTGACCGTAGATTTCATGCCACATATCTGCTCATGCTGTCTCCCTAATCCACAGTGCTTTGTCTCTTCTTCTCCCTGTGATCCAAGGCCTTTCTGACTGTCCAAACACACTGTCTTTCCAACTTTGGTCAGATGATCCCACTTCCCTTTTCCCTTGTGGACTCCTCTAGTGAGAAACTACTCTCTTTATCATGCACCTTTAGCAGGGGCGTGTGGCCCACACTAGGGTTGTTTGTGCACATATCTTTTTCCTCTGATAGTACGCCTACTCAGTGGTAACCTGGGGGCTCTTTGACATGCCTGGCATGTAGGAGGTAGCTGACAGTCATTAAATGGAACTGTCCTGGCAAATGTTGACTTCTTGGGAGTGTGTACTCATCAAAAAGCAATGATTAGCATAGGCCAGAGAATGACAGCAGATAATCTTTTCTTTAGAGAGAGGAGAACTGGACAAAGAACCCCTATTAAACCTGCAATATGAATAATGATTGTTCTAATCGTAGCTCAGAACAATCTTGCCCTCGAGAATCAACATAGAGAAGGGTGAGCTTGAAACTTTGCAAGCCTTATGAACACTCACAACAGGAGTCTAATTAAAAAAAACCTCATCATTATACAGTAAGCAGAACCACTTTGCTCTAGTTACCAACCAGTCATCACAGCTAGGTCCCAAACCTTACCTAGACCATTTCATCATGGAAATATCCGTGTAGAGAAGACAATCTTGTTCTGAGATGAGATAGAGATGTGAGATCCCTTCAACATGACTGGGTAAGAGATTCCCGGGCACTGTGAAAACAGACCAGACATGGTCTGATTGTTTAGATAGATTGGTAGATCATAAAGTGGTCCAGCACTGGTTCTCAGCAGACTTCGGTGAAAGAAAGTTTAGATGACACAGAGGGATTTTAGGACCATTTTCTTTATTTACACATATGCCAAAGAATACACATTCATTAAGGCCCATGACCAGCTCAGTGAGCAAGGGGATTTTATGTGATGTGGAAACTGATGGAAAGCATTGTCTTCACAGAGGAAACCCCCTAGGAGGGTCAGGGACAGACTCTTCCACCAACGAGATGCCTAACAGACCCTTGTCTCTGAAGGTTGTTAGGGTCACTACAGATTTTTGCAAATACATGATAAAGTGACCTTTCCAGACTTGCACATCAAAGGCTGCACTTCAGTGTGAGGCTTTTTAATGACTTTCAAATTCTCACAGGTGATCAATATACATCATTACAGCTGAAAGAAAGAAGTCAACTGTGCGACACTCAAAACTGAAAATGCATCTGCACCTCTATTTTGCCAATTAATAACCACACTAAAGTTCCTTGATGAGAAAGCAAATAGGATCAAATTCTCCATGATGAATGTGATCATAACATATTCCTAAAATATACCAAGAAGCTTGATTTATTAAAAAAAATAGAAGGCCAGGTATGGTGGCTCACACCTGTAATCCCAGCACTAGGGAGGCAGAGGCAGGAGGATTGCTGTGAATTCCAGGCTGGCTAATCAGTTCCGGGCCAGCCTGAACTACAAAGCAAGAACTTGTCTCAAAAAACTAAAACAAACAAGCAAACAAAAATCTCAAAAATCCAAATAGGCTCAAAGGAAAAGTAACCTTTCATTCAAGATTCATGTTTGAAAGATGACCACATATGACGTTATGGATCAATTTCAGTTTTTTAAAGACATAGGATATAAAAAGAATTCGTGCAAAATGTCAAGGGAAAAAAAAAGAAACCTCAGCCTTCATTCAAGTCCCTCACTGCTTTTCACAAAATGTGCTCTTTAACTAACACAGACTGTTCACTCGTGACAATTGGAATTTGTGAAAGAATAGCACTTTTTCTTCAATTTTCAAGATATTTCATCACTATCTTGAGCTTTTTTCTGTGTTGAAATACTTCGGAGAAGATCCTTTGAAAGGGATTTTAAACTAACCACCACCAGTTCCGTCAGCTGATGGCTTAATCACAAGTAGCACAGCCATTTAAATTAGCCTCCTGTGGATGATTAGACCATGGACTTGACAAAGCAGTATGTGACACTTGTGTAAAATGGGCAGTAAAAGCCACAGAACAGCTCACTTCCAATTAATAAGTGAACTAACAAACCAATGGCAGTATCTTCAGTGCTTTGGATGACTGACTTCTCCTTACCATCCAGGGTCAGTTCTATCCCTGCTTCCCATTGTAGAAAATAATTGGACAATGAAAGGAAACTAGTCCATTTCCCATATATCCTACACATTTTTACTTATGATAAAATGATCATTTGAAGGATCTACTATTTCCTCGAGCTATATTTTTTAAACTATGCTCTGTTACACATGAGAAAGATTTAAAATCCATTATCTGAGTCAGAGCAAGTATGTAACACATATTGTTTCCTGTGAACACAAAAATGTCTGAGCAAACTATAGTGGTACATGCCCATAATTCCAGCATCTGAGAGGCCAAGGCAACTTTGAACTTTAGCAAGACTCCATCTCACAAAAAATAAGGAAAAAGTAGGAGGCATAGTTCCAGTGCAAACCTCCCAGTTCAATCTCCAGTGCTGAAAAACATTGAAAGCCCCTGGATAAATGAATTACATAGTGTATTAAAATTAGCATTAAAACTTTTGACTAGGAAAATTTCATCATGCCAGATAATTCAGAACCTGCAGGTTCCACCCTATGTCTCTGGCCTAAAAAATATAGAGATTTGGGGTAGCATCTGAAATCACCAGGTACCTACCTTTTAAGGCAGTCAGATCCCAGTTGTGCAATTACCATTAGCCACTGGTACTATTAGGATGTTGCCAGAGGCATATTGTATGTGCTCAATGAACATTTATCATTTTTTTGTATAAACTTATAGTTGAGATCAGAGACAATGATTTGAATTTTGGTCCTACTATTAATATTTTTTTCTGTACATCACACAATGTCTGCTTTATAAGGAAAAGCATGATAATGTGAATCAAACTCTCTGATATCCCTAAAATAAACATTCTTAATATATTTGACAGAGAACATGTATACAGAAAAAAATAACAGCAATATTAACAACTCTTAAATAGAGCATGTGATGGTGTCTTTTATACTGTAATTAGTTAGCTGCATAAATTTCCACGTATATAACTGTTGGCAGAAAAGAGAATTTCAGGGCTGGGAGTTTAGCTCAGTGGCTCCGGAGCATGTCTTGCAAGTGCAAGGACCCTGGTTTGATCCTCGGTAACCACATATAATACTGGGTGTGGAGACTCATGCCCAGTAGCAATCAGCATCACATTCCACAGTGCCAGGCGTGGTGGCCCATGCCTGTAATCCCAGCACTCGGGAGGCAGAGGCAGGAGGATTGCTGTGACATGAGTTTGAGGCTGAGCTCAGGGCCAGCCTGAACCACAAAAGGCGAGACCCTGTCTCAAAAAACCTAAAAAAAAAAAAAAAGAAAGAAAGAAAAGAGAATTTCAGAGGAGAAAAGGAGACTATATGTTAAAAAAAACAATCTGTAGCTAGTAGTCCTTGAAATAAAATAGGTTTTTAAAAAATCAGTTTTATTATATGCAGGTAAATAAATTGAAGCATCATTTGTAATTACTATCTCAATTATCTGTAAATAAATTAACAGAGCACTTTTTAAAGTACCTGGTCACATTTTCTAAATGGGAAAGACAAATTTCTGCTGAATTACATTTTCAATCATGCTTTTGCTCAGAACATATTTTTTCACAGATAAATGTCTCCCTCAATCAATTTTAAGATGGTAAGATATTGAAAATAATAAAACTGATAATAGGTACTGCATTTAATGGAAGATACAAATAAAAACAATTAACATATCAATTTCACTCAGGTACTGACACTTGTAGTCATTCTCCCTTTGAAAGCCTTGTTACACAGGGCCTTTATGCATGCATACATTTTCTGATGTCAGTGATACCAATGTAAGGATTTCCAGTGTCCTGGGATATTAAGAGGAAGAGAGAGAGGGGAGATAAGGGGAGAAAAGGAGGAGGAAGGGTGGTAGGTTTTAGATGGAAAGAAAGCCTCTACTTCAATTTATCCTAGATGCAGGGTTGGGTTTCCATTCCACTGTTGGTAAACAGGAACTCCTAATCTCTATTTTAAGTTTTAAAAAGCATCTGAATTAGAATGCAGACATATTTATCCTCCATATTTCTCTGACAGAAAAAATACAGACTCACATAAAAATAAAAAGTTCCACTTTTTTCTAACTACCAGCCAAACAATGCTGAAATTAACAACAAATTCTTTATTGAATTTCTCTAAAAATGTTCATTTCTCAAATTATGTAACGAAAATCTAAAATTTCCCCAGAGTACATATGAACAAATTATTCAAATATTTTCCAGCAGAGGCTCTTATATAAAAAAATTATAAAGCAAATCAAACTTTCTTTGCTGTAAAATCCAGTAAATTCTGCACATACCCAGAAAGCACCACAAGTGTCATTGACACTGACAAAGCCAAAGCCAATGAGAAGAGATTCTAAAAGACCTAATTCTAAAATTTCCACTTACACGTAGGCCACACTATATCCTATTAACAGTTTCTGCCTTGATAAAAGGAGCTAGGAATGAATATTCTAAGATCAAAAATTTTCCAAGATAAGTGGCATTTATGTGTTACAAATGACAGGGCCAGCAAAGCATGCCTTCTCTCCCACATCACAGCAGAGCCACCATTCTAGCCAAGCCTTCTGACTGGACCAGTGGTATTTCCTTATATTTTAACTGGTGTTTTCCATTTGACTCAGTTTTCTCCTGAGAAAGTCTTTCTAATACTGTTTCACTTTGCTGGTCAAGTAATTAATTGGTGGCAGTGCTTATATTAAAAGGTTGAGAAGAAAAGAGAACAGTGTTTTCAAATGATACAAAAGGTCATGAAGAAAACAATGTAAGATGAGAGTCTTAACTGAAGGAATTTCTAACGAAAAGTAACAAAAAAGGCCAAGGCATATCCTAGAAGTGAAAGAAACTGAGGAGACATTTGTGCTGTATTGATGATTATTTGTTTTGTATCTTTACCATTGTTATCATTCTCATTCTGAGTACATTTGTTCTTATTCTAGCAAGCCTAAAAGATGACTGGTTTTAGATGTGGATGAAGGAAAGGGTGGCCAATTCTACCTAATAAGAGCCATCGAGTCAAGTGAAACTGACTGTACACTCCAATATTACTGAAGCATACTCAGATTCAATAAAAAAATTTCATGGGCATATTTATTTTTAGATTAACCAGCTTGTTAATAGGGTAATGAATAAAGAAGTATGTATTCGTACATATCTTTCAGTTATTGCTTGGACTGAAATAGTATTCATGTAAAGGGGTAAACTCTTCCTTAGCTTGCCACTCACATTGCTTTTCTGGAGCTAAATGAATCAACTTCAAATTTCCTTTGAGCCTGCCCAGCAAAAGTGTATAGTTGATGATGTGAAAGAAAATATTTAAAAGGAGAGAGGGTACAGGGGTAAATAATGAAAGGAAAAAGAATGTGACAGTAATAAATAAAAAAGGAAACAAAGCTTATGTACATAGGGGGTGGGGGTTGCTGGGTGGGGGAAAGGGGAAAAAATGAAAATCAAGTCATGTCATACTCTGGTACAAACTCTCGATGTTGATGCGATGATGATGTGTGTTCATAATGTACCAATAAAAATTTGAATTTTTTAAAAAAGTATTTGCTGACTCACTGCATTCCAACAATATCATTCTTTGCCCTTTTTTCATCTTTTAGTATCTCCCAGTTTAAATTGTCCAAATGAGATGACCTTCACACTGAGAATTTCAACTTCCTTTTCTCAAGCCATAATAATGACTTTTACTTTCCTTTTAGAAGCAGCTAAGAAGTATATGAAGAAATGCTCACCATCACTGGTCATTTGAGAGAGGCAGATGAAAATAATACTGAGATCATCTCACTCCACAAAGAATGGCTGCACGTCAGAATTAGCCAGCAACAAATGCTGGCGAGGCTGTGGAGAAAAAGGAACTCTTCTCCATGGTTGGTGGGAGTGTAGACTCATACGACCTCTGTGGAAATCGGTGTGGAGATTCCTAAAAAAACTAGGTTTAGAAGTCCCATTTGACCCTTCTATTCCTCTGCTAGGTATATACACAAAAGAATTAAAAGATTCATATCACAGCAACATACGTGCACCCAGGTTTATAGCAGCTCAGTTTGTTCTAGCTAAATTTTGGAAACAACCAAAATGTCCATCAATTGGAGACTGAATAAAGAAGATATGGTTCTTTCATAGGACAGAATATTACTCTGCCATAAAAAATAAGATTGAGTCATTTATACTGAAATGAATGTACCTTCAGGATGTCCTCATAAGTGAAATAAATAGGTCACTGATGTGTAAATATCATATATTTTCTCTGGTATTAGAAAAGGAAGATGTACATGAGTTCTAGTATATATAGTAGATATTGTGAAATAGAAAATATTTAAAGGGAAATAGGGTGTAAGGGTAAATACTGAGGGGAAAAATGTGATAGTAATTATAGAAAGGAAGTTTATGTAAATAGGGGGTGGGGGAGTTATAGGGTAGGTAGGGGAATGGGAAAAAATGAGAATTAAGTCATGTCATATACTGGTATGGATTCTCAATGTTGAATGTGATGAAGATGTGCATATATAAAGTACCAATAAAAATTTAAATAAAAAAGAAACAGAGAAAGATATTATAGTTTTGAAGAACTGTTTTGTTTTTACTTTAGAATACTAAATCTTTGATAGGTAGGGCTAGTGCACAGCTTCAGTGAAATACAGAAACAGTGTAAGAATTTTTATATAACATTTAGATTTTAATTACTTGGAGAGAATTCACATGGAATGAGTTTTCATAACAACATAGAAATTTATTTGAAGGAACTTTTGTTCTTTTGGTAAAATTTTGATTTGTTCAGTAATATTCACTTGCAGATTACAGAGCCATATGAGAAAAAACATAGAAGACAGAGTAAATCTCAGCAGTACTAGGTTTTATCCCTAGTGCCAAAAATTCAAAAAGCAAACTAGAAAGAGGTTAAAAGTTAAGCAAAATAAAAGGCATTTTGAATGGTTGGTGGCTGCTTGGCAAAAACTGAGGAAGAACAGAAACTCTATTTTATGTAGACAGAGAAGCAGAGATTAAACTGTTTTTTAATATAGGCTCAAACACTCCACAGTCACCTATTTGGCTGCATAAAGGCAGTGAAGGATGAAGTCTCATAGCAGTTGAAATTCATATGGGATTAACAGTATTTTGTTACCTGTGCTCAGAAATTGTGTCAACCTTTAATTTTTAATAAACATCAATGAAAGCCAACTTCATAAGTACTTAAAGTTTCACTTCATTATGTTTACTAATCTTGCGTGAACTTGGATTTCCTTATTAGCAGGGTTTGTGATAATGCCGTATCTGAATCAAACCTGGATCTCCCTACCCAATCTCATTTGAACTCATAATCTCTCCTCACATCTGTGGGGTGTCTAGATGATCATATAGACACTCATTTTTATAAGCAGTTCAATTAAAATATTTATTAGAAAGGGCCCCGTGGGAGAAGCCACGTTGTGGAAAGACTCGGCTGAGAGGGGTAAAGAAATTAAGCCAAACCCATTAGCCCTAAAAACTAACACAATATTCCACAAAACCATCAAAAATCAGCATGAGCAGAGACTGAGAAGACAATGCCACATGTTGGGTCCATTTTCTAAATATTCAATGCATGTTTATTAGGAGTTTTGCTATACAAACGCTTAGATTATACATGTTATCAAAGTGTCATGTCAGTATATTTCAAGCGTCTAAAATAACAATAGGGTTATACTATTTAAATAAGAAAATCAAATACATATAAAAGAATTAGAAAATAACATTCAATTATGATACTGACTTACATCCTAGAAGGAAGCTCTAGCTCCTAAAATGAGCTTAATTGTCTAAACTACAAGTCCCTGCAGATAAAGGAGAGAGCAAGTTCTCTATATTATGCAGAAAGTAGTACAAGTAAGAATTTGATCAATTGCAATAAACCAAGAATATATTTGGTCATCTCTAAGACACCAATAAAAAGAAGAGCAAAATGTGTGTAATTAACATGTCAGTTCAAAGAAATGTACTGAGCAAAATAAAACTCAAAATGCATACCTGAACACGAGAGACAAGGGAAAATCTCAGGCTGGAAAGAAGAAGAAACAAAGCTAGAACCATAAACTTATGCATCTTTGGGTGACTCCATAGCCCCCAAAGGAGTTCTGAGCAGCAGAATCACTGGTGTAATGTTTAACATCCAAATAGACTGAATGATTTCTGGTAAAGATGAAGCTACAGGCCTGAACAGAAATTAATGTATGCATACAGTGAAGATTCCCTGCATCCTAGGCTCTTTTGGAAAGGATTACAAATAACTTACCTTTCTGCTCAAGGGAGTAACACCCAAGCTTACCTTTGAAACAGATTTAAGGTAAGGTAAAGAGCAAGATAAGACGTAATAAAAATAGACTTTCTTTAAGAATGGTGTAAGCCTTTACAGTGTGGAAAAGTGGGATTTGATGTTCATGTGAGAAAAATTTAAAGCCTTGTATTGGGTAGCTGAAATCTAGAATTCTTAGAGGAAAATTAATTGATAGTGACTTTCAACAATCCAGGGAGCACTAGAGTCCTAGGAAGTAATAGTTCTTTTTAAAAACATGTTGTATTTCAAAAGTTAAAAATATAAGGTTTGAGGATGTGGCTCAGTGACCTTGCACACCTGCCTGGAAAGTACAAGGTCTTGACTTCAACCCCTGGTACCACACATACAAAACAAAACAAAAAAAACAAAACAAAAACCCTCCAACCATCAAAAGGTAAAAACACAACAGGAAATGATCCACCAGAAAAAGAATCATAGAAAAAATGAGAGGATTTTCATCCTAAGGATTTGAGATTTATACAAAGCACAGAAGAAGAATGCTGAAGGCGATGGAAGACATAAAGAATAAATGTAAAGCATAGTGAGTAAAAATTAAAACCTATGCACAAAAAGTTGGTTTGAAAGCATCAAGCATCACTTATTTGCAAATGTGATGGAAAAATTGTCAGAAGAATGGAATCCTCACTGACACATTTAAAGGAAAAAGCCCATATAAGATATTATCAAAAAGACTGAGAAATTTGGCAACTGGTACACCCAAGAGAAAAGAGCTAAATGATTTATATGAGGAGAAAAGCTGAGCCCAAAGGAATGAACAAGACAAAAGAAGCCATAAAAACTAGAGAAGCTCATCAGCATGAATACACATAAATGTAGCCTTTTACATTTAAATGATCAAATCAATAATACCAGTGAATAAGTTAGAAGTTCTTAGATTTTTTTCTCTATACTACCATTGTAGAAAATATTTTGAATAAATATTTAGATGATTTTTTGTTTTAAAGCACTTTAAATTGTTAAAAATTCATCTTCCCATCTCAAAATAGTGAGTTCTTTTCCTTACCTCTCCATGAAGACAGCTTGAAAAACTTCTGCATTCTAATTAAATACAAAGTAATTTTATCTTCATTTTTGGCTTGGACAAGTAATACTAATCTTGCCACAGCTAACAAATTATAACCTCTTTTGCAAAGCTGGAGATGGAAATCTAGGATCTCACCCCAGCCTACATCCCTAAACCTTTACTTATTTTTTTATTTTGAGACAGGGTCTTACTAAGTTGCTAAATTAACAAGGTGGGCTTGACATTTTGATTGTCCTGCTTCAGTCTTTGAGAGTGCTGAGATTACAGATGTGGGCCATGCCACCTGGCTGAATTATAGTTTATAAAACAATAGGACATATACATATCAATTATCATTTCTGTTTTTAGAATTTTTTTCTATATACTGTACACTTTGGTAGCCCCATGATTTCAATAAAGGATCAATACTCTTCTACAGGAGATAACTCTATATTTCTAAAAATTTTATTACTCATTTCCTGTTTTAAAATCTGATAAGCCTATTATGTACTTAATATTAGTTTTGGTCTTTTATTTTTTGATGTTGCTAAATGTATTTAGAGAAAATACACGCATGCACATTGATTGAATCCACTTATACTGATTACTGGCCATCTGAGATGTAGTGTGAAATTGCATATATGTTACAAATAGGTAATTTATCGATTAGACTATAGACTGTCTCTCCCAAATTGATCCTGGAAGTTACACTTACTACTTTTTTTCACCTCTCTTCCAATAAGATGTGCTAATGAACAAGGTCATGAACATAAGTTTAGAGTAATGAAACAAAAATAGTAATAGCAAGAGACATGAGTAATCCTCAAACTCAGTAGTTGGCATTAATTTAAAATGGATGCTTTTTTTAAAAAAAGAAGTTATAAAGTGTGCTGAAATAGAATATTTCTTAAATTGTAAGATGTTTGAGGAAAATATATCTTGCAAATTGGCTTTCATGTGCCATATTTTTTAGCTACATGTTAAAGAAAACATCACAACTTGTCAAATCCTAAGTAAGCATGTGTCTTACCAGAATTAAATAACTGATATAGAAGGGCTAGCTTTTAACCTTTTTCTCAATTCTAATGTGAAATCAGGCACCTTGAAAAAATCAAGTCAAGCTTTGTTTTTAAAAGTTGGTCTAAATCTTATCTGATACAATATTGTCAATTTTCCAACCACAAATAAATTAAAAACAACAAAGCATTTCTCTTATTTTATAGTTACAGTAACCTGATCCCATGCAAACCCTTTTGACTTGAAGTTCTGGAAGTGAACACTGAAGTAAAAGTAGATGTTGAGTAATTACCAAAAATCTTCACCCTTTTGAAAAGCTACCTGCTGATATACCATAACCAGGCCAAAATGCCATATCGATGATTTCAGTAGTGTAATTCTAAAATGAAGAAGCTGAAGGACATTAACAGAGAAAAAATTAATTTCAGTGGAATTATCTTTAGAAAAATATATTGTTATGGTCTCAAGGCTAAATATATTTTTTAGCATACAGGAATACATTTTCTCAACCAGCTCTAGAAATGAAGAAATAGAAGTTATTATGATGACATCATGTTCTTAGTTCAGATAAGTATCATATTTTAGAAACCATAAACAATGAACTATAACAATTGTTTTTGTCATTTGCAGTCCAGGCTCATATTAAGAAAAGGCATATAGCAAAGACATGTATTATTATCACATGGTACCTATCTTGCAATTCAATATTTTATGTATCACTTTATACAATAAGCAGTTTTTTCTTTGACATTTATATGCTTTTGATCACAAGTTCTACTATATTTCTCATAACAGTTCAAATTTCAATTTTTATTTTCATGTTCCAAAAACATGTTCCATGTTTCATGCTTTTATTGTCTCATGAACATATTTTTGTCTTTACAGGTGATAAATAAATTCTGGCCCTTTGGTAGAAATAATCTTACATTAGTAGTTCAGAGCAAAGGAGATATTTAGATGGCAAATCCATATAAAAAAGAAGAGCACAGTATGAAGTTTAGATAGTAGAAATAACATGAATTAAGATATACTCCAGAAAAACTGCAGTAATCTGCAAAAAATTATGGAGAGGTGGGGCAAAAATGAGAAGAAACAAGTGAAACTGGAAGATGAAATATTTTTCAAAAATCACAATCTGGAAGCCAACCAATAACACAATGAGAGCTTTAGAAGCAATGCTGAAGTTTCACTCAAGGCCAAACTGCTTGTGGGTTTTCCCCATGTGATGCTAAGTGGTTTCCACCTTGTCATAATGATATTTTAATGAGGAAACACCAAATGCAAATGATAAAAAATAATTACAGAAAAAGCCACGTGTGGTCTACCAAAACCCATCACAAAGGAAGGATTTGGGAAAAGTCAGTATACATCAGTGGATCTGGTAGAATAAGGCACAAGAACAAAAGTTTGGATGAAAAACAAAATTGATTAGATGTAGAGGAGTGAAACTGATATTAGACATTTAAAACATCCTGAAATCAACACAAATTTTTTTTCCAGCTGATACTGGTTTTAACCAGTTTCCAACTGAGTGGTTTTCAACTGAGAGTGATTTTACCACCCAGATAACATCTGGTAGTATTTGAGGCTAATTTTGTTGTCAAAACTGGGAATGGGGAGAAAACTGGTGACTTTTGCTTAGTGGATGAAAGATGCTGCTAAATATCCTGCAATGCATACATCGATTTCCCACCACAAAGAACTTTTCATCCCAAAATGATGATAGCTACAGTGTCAAAATCCAGAAACCCTTGTATTGATTTATATACTGTCTACTGAAGTTGTTTTGTTCTCTATTTTTCAGGATTGTTGACAGCAGTTGGTCTAATAAGGAAAACTTACTCTCCTGGTAATCTGACAAAAGGCATGAAGAAAAATCTCACCAAAAAACATGTATAGATGGAAATAAGCCCATTAAAAGATCTTTAACACACTAACCATCAAGAAAATGCAAATTAAGATCATGATGAGATATCACTATGCACCTATTAGAATGATTGAAATAAATAGTAGTGACATTAAATAGTAAAGAGGATGTAGAGAAAATAAACCTCTCACCTATTCTAGCAAAAACATAAAAAGACATATCTACCCACTGTGGAATAATTTACAGTTTCTTAAAAACCAAACAGAGAGACTTCTGCTTCTGTGAAGATGAAAAAGTTGCATGTTTCCCTATTCTTTTCAGTAAGCACAAATAAAAACTCTAGACATGATGTATAAAACAGACAAGCTCTGAAAGGTGGAGAAGAGACAGACTTACTGGAGAAACTAGAAAAAAAGGAAGAACATGGTGGTGAGGCCCTCTCTCCTTTCTTACCTTATATATGTCAGATTGGTTAAAGTAGCAACAATAGTAGAAATAATGGATTTAGACAAAGAACTGGTGGAAACTTGTTCTCTCTATGCAAAAGATGAGGAAAGGGATAGCTTTGTAGGAATGAAACTTTTAGGAAATAACTGGTATAGATAAACATCCCAGTAAAAATGGGCTCCCTTTCCCTCCACCATTCCCCCAAGGCTGAGAGTGGGTCTAGACTTTCACTATTGTCAGGCTATCCAAACAGCCCATTGAGGTGGTGGAAAAGCAAGTCTGAGCAGAGAGGAAGGACTTCAAGTCCTGTCAAGCAGTAGTGAGTTCTAATTTGTTCTCTCCCCTAATCTGTAGTAGAGACAAAGTAGTGGAGATCCTCAGCTTCCATCTGCACCACTTTCCGCTCCACAGTAATAAGGGATCCCTTCCCTCTCTGCTAGGATGATGTCAATTTTAAGGGTAGTGAGGTCACTCATCTGACTCATGTTGTTGATGAAGACCACGAAGAAAAATAAAGAAACTACAGAGGCACTGTAGGAACCCTTTAGTGAGGAAGAGCCCCAGTGTTCCTTGGATACAAAAAAAAAAAAAAAAAAAAAAACAACACAAGTCAAATAGAACTTGGGGCGCTGGGGTGGGAGCTTGCTGGTCTCCAGGCCCATGCCGGAAGAGCACCCAGGGACTGAGTTTAGCAGTGGGTGGCTTTGGAGGCAGTGTCTGGTGCCATTGCATCCGCGCTGGGATTGGAGCTTGCTGTTCTCCAGGCCCACACATGATGAGCGCCCAGGGTCTGAGTTTAGCAGTGGGCATTGCTGCAGAAGCGGGTTTGGAGGTTGTGTCTGGCACTATTATATCCGCGCCCACACCAGAAGAGTGCCACAGGACTGAGTATAGCAGCTGGCAGAGCCAGGGAAGCAGCAGCCCACTCCATGGCAGCCAAAAAAGGCCAGAGTCTGACTTTCTCCACATCAACTGCAGAAGCAAATCCAGTGACGTTGTATTGGTGAGTAGGTGGGCCTGTTGGAACATCAGCCAGTACCATTGTAGCTTCACAGGACCTGCAGCTTACTGGCCTACAGGCTGACTGCACAAGCAAGCACAGAGACTCTGTATTGGTGAGCAGGTGGGCCCATTAGAACCTCAGGCAGCGCCACTGTAGCAGTGTAGGAGCCAGAGCCTTTCTGCCTCTAAAGCAGACAGGAGAAGGTGTTCTGACCGTATTGACTGAATTCTTCATATAGTGTGCCAGACCTAGGAACTTTTCTTTAGGTCCCAATATAGACTGTAACGAACATCCCAGGAAACAATGATATTCTAAGGTTCCTAACTATTAGGAGGAAAGAGATTTGCAACAAACATCACCAGAAAACAGGGCAGGTACAAAGCCAAAAACAACAGCAATGACAAAAACTCAGAGATGAGCAAACACTCAAAGTCTCAGATACAAAGATCCTCACCTCCAACTAACACAGGGAGAAGGGAAATAAAGAAGTTGAAAGGCCAGTCTCCAGGGTCCCCAGAAATGGTAACCAAAGAAGATCTAGTAAAATGGATATCAGAACTGATCTCTGAGGTGAAAGCAGAGATATTGGACACTGTTAACATGATGATTAATAAATCTAAAGAGGAAATCATCGAGTTGATAGAATCCAAGATAGCAAAGCAAGGGAACATCTTAAACAACTACAAGCAGAAGTCCAGAAAATGAAGAAATAAAATGAAAGTTTGCGCAACAGAATGAACATGGCAGAAGACTGAATTTCAGACCTAGAAGACAGGATCTCAACCAATGATTTGGAAAGGCATAATCTATGGAAAAAAGCAAAGGATAATGAAAAGTCAATCCAACAGCTTCTAGATGATTCAAAGAAGAATAACATAACATTGATTAGAGTCACTGAGGAAGCAGGAGACAAAGCTAAAGACATTAAAAATCTATTCACAGAGATAATGGCAGAAAGCTTCACAGGAAAAGGAAAAGAAATGGAGATACAATTATATGAAGCATACAGAAGTCCACATGCCCATGATATGAAAAAATCTACACCTAGGCATATAATTATAAAATTCCCAGATATCAAAAAAAAAAAAAAAAAAAAAAAAAAAAAAAAAAAAAAAA
>PVIR01026017.1:0-11709 GCA_004026965.1 Petromus typicus | reverse complement strand
CCACCCTACCACCTCCCTATATACATAAACTTTGTTTCATTTCTTTTTTGTTATAATCTCATTATTTTCCCCCTTCACCCCATTTCACTTTGAGTATTTTCTATTTCATAATATATAACATACATTCTAGAACTCATTTATGTCTTCATTTTCTCATACCAGAGAAAAGATACGATATTTACACATCTGTGACCTATTTATTTCACTTATAAGGATGTTCTCAAGGTATGTCCATTTAAGTATAAATGATTCAAACTTATCATTTTTTATGGCAGAGTAATACTCCATTCTGTAGAAGAACCACAACGTTTTACCCAGTCTCAAGTTAATGGACATTTTGGTTGTTTCCAAGATTTAACAATCACAAACTGGGCTGCTATAAGCATGGGTGCACATATGTCACTGTGACATGAATCTTTTAATTCTTTTGTGTATATTACCTAGCAGAGGAATAGCAGGGTCAAATAGCACCTGTAATTGTAGTTTTTTTGAGGAATCGACAAACTGATCTCCACAGAGGTTGTACAAGTCTACATTCTCACCAACAGTGGAAAAGGGTTCCTTCTCCGCAGCCTCACCAAATTTGTAGCTGGCTAATTCTGCGATAGCAGCCATTCTTTGTGGAGTGAGATGAAATCTTAATGTTGTTTTCATTTGCATCTCTTAAATGACTAGTGATGTTGAACATTTCTTCATATGCTTGTTAGCTGCTTTTATTTCTTCCTCTGAAAAGTGTCTGTTCATTTCAGATGCACATTTTTGAATTGGGTCTTTAAATCTGGGTGGACTGATTTTTAAAGCCCTTTATATATTCTAGAGAGTAACCTTTTGTCTGAGAAATGGCTGGTAAAGATTCTTTCCCATATTTTTTTTTTTTAGTTTTTGAGACAGGGTCTTGCTTTGTAGTTCAGGTTGGTCCTGAACTCAGGCTAGAGCTCAACAATCCTCCTGCTTCTGCCTCCTGAGTGCTGGAATTATAGATGTGAGCTACCACACTTGGCACTGTGGTATGTGGTACTGATTGCTGGTGGGCGTTGAGTTAGCACACCCAGAAACACTGAGCTAAATCTTCAGTCCTGCTTTATTTCTAATATTTTAAAAAAATTAGTATCTTGGGCCAGGGATTTAGCTCAGTGGTTCTGGTGTCTGCCTGGCAAGCACAAAGTCCCAGGTTTGATCCCTGATAACCACATACAACAAAGTGGGGCGTGATAACTCATGTCCACCAGCATTCAGTACCACATACCACAGCTGCATGGTGGCTCATGCCTGTAATTCCAGGACTCAGAGGCAGAGGCAGGAGAATTGCTACTCAGTGAGCTCAGGGCCAGCCTGAACTATAAAGTGAGACCCTATCTCAAAAACAAAACAAAACAAAACAAATTAGTATCTTGACTTTAAAAAAATTGTCTTCAAATAGAGATATTATTACTCCTTTTCCAGAGTTTATGCCTCTAATGGTTTTCTCTTGTCATTGTATTAGTTAATACCTTCAATATAATATTAAATGATAATAATATAGCGGGAACATGTATAGTGTTTTTCTATTACAATTTTGGCTTTTAAATAAAGGTCCATATTTTTATAAGCTAAAGAAATACTTATCAATTCCTATTTTATTCAGCGTTTTTAAAATTTTAAATCAGAATTGGGTGCTGTGTTTTACCAACTATGCTTTCAGTATTTAGGGAAATGTTTATAGGATTTTCTTTTTAAATTTATTGATATTGGAAATTGTTACTGGTATCATTGATTTTTTAATACTGAACTATGCTTTCATTCCTGTGATAAACTCCATTTTGTCACAGTGCATTTTAAAAATATGCTAATTTTTTATTTGCAATATTGAAAATTTACAATAAAAATTTCCAATTTTTTATTTGCAATATTTGCATTTGCTAATATTTATTTATTGCTTTTGCTTTACTATTTTTGTGTTAATAGACATTTCTAGTTCTCACTCATGTACCAGCTATAGAACTATGTCAAAATACAAAAAATAATAAAATTCTTGCCTTGGAAGAAAGTCAAAGTCTAGTGTTAGAGATAGACACAACATGCAAAAGTTAGAGTGGTGGATAAATGCAGGAATGAGGGGCTGCTCTGGGTGCTGAGGAGCTCAGACAGGTAGACAGGCGCTGGCTTTGGAAGGTTGTGGGGGATCTTTGAGGAGTTTCTGACCCTCTGGAGAAAGGTAGCCGGTGGCTGTGTGTCCAGGAGTGCACAGATTCGTGAGGACAGTGAGGCAGCTGGAGTTGCTGAGGACCCTAAAAGGTCTGACACTCTTACTCCCTGGAGATGAAGACCTGAAGCCAGGGACCTGCATACAGAGCCAGGACCCGTCGCAATCCAGAGTCCCACCAGGCTGTGGTGAGGATGAAATGAAATCACAAGGTAATATTTAACCAGCGCTATCATCCCACCGATGGATAGGTCACTAAAGGCCTCTTCCCTTTCCATCCTTGTCTCCGATTTCTAGTCCTCTCACACCAAAAATGGAGAAAAAGGAATGAAATCAGAGAAAGTGGTACCATTTAGCTCTTTCTTGTCCTGGTCTTCATCTCCAAGTCAATAAAGCTTCTCTCATTTATTCATTCACGTATAGCTCCCTGCAAAGTTTGAGAGCTCAGTTGATGGAAACAGCTACTCTGTTGAGCTGAGTGGCCATGAATATGGATCAAGAGTCTTTCTCACAGATGGAAGTGGCTGCTTGAAGCTCTGCCCCTCTCCGTTGCCCCCAGGGAGCACTGCAGACGGGCATCTGGCATTTGGGGCTCTGGAGAATAGAGGAGAGCGGATCTCCTGCAGTGATTGTGCATGCCACGTGAAGATCTGAAGGGCACTAGGAATTTGGGCTTATCTACTGTCCAATCCAGTTTTATCTTTGCTGTCATGCTTTGCTGATCTCATTGCATCCATTCCGACCAGACCCCGTGGAGAAGTCTGGAAACAGAGAAGACGTCTCCCCCACCAAGCTGCTTCCTGCACAGATCTCGGCACTGGGCTGGCGGCAGCGTGGCGGGGAGAACTCGCGCCCACTCTGAGAGGTCTGTTGGAGAGGCTGGCCGGCTTGGGGCACAGTAGCTTCTTAGATATGGAGAATTCATCTGAGTATTTCTTCAATGTCCTAGATTATGTTGCATCTGAGGAGATATTTTTAATCTTTTTATTGAAGTTTAAGTTCAGTACTGTTGCCCCACTATGTAAAGTTTTTTTTTTTTTTTTTTTAGGTTTTTGGAGACAGGGTCTCGCTTTTGTGGTTCAGGCTGGCCCTGAGCTCAGCCTCAAACTCACATCACAATCCTCCTGCCTCTGCCTCCCGAGTGCTGGGATTACAGGCGTGAGCCACCACGCCCGGCAGTGTGGTATGTGGTACTGGTTGCTGCTGGGTGTGGGGTCTCCACACCCAGTATTGTTATGTGGTTACCGGGGAATCGAACCCGGGCCCTTGCGCTTGCAAGACAGGCGCCGGAACCACTGAGCTAACTCCCCGGCCCGGCTTGGTCATTCTTGAGGCTCGGGGAAACCTAGCAACAGGGTTAAAGTACTTCTCATTTTTTGTGTATTTCTTTTAGGGTTGGTTTTCTTGGGAAATCATGATTTCAGAGTAAAGCTCAGGCTGTGGGGTAGATTTGCTGCGGTGGGGCCTTTGGGCTTCTGCTATGTGAAGCTGGAGGTGTGGTACCATCGTGGGCCATCTACACCACTTCTGGGGGCCGGCTACACCACAGGCCATTGAAGAATCTGCAATTATTTTGTTATTTTTAAAAGTAGATATTCAGGTACAACTTATGTGCCACAAAACTTACCCCAGTAAATGTAAAATTCAGTGAAGTTTAGAATAATTCCAGAATTCTGCACTCATCATTATCATCATCCAATTTTAGAACATTTTTGTCACTAAAAAGAAGTATCAAATGATCTAGACGTGTTGTATATGTGTACCAGTCCTCTCACACGCATGGAACTGGTTGTGTTGCAAACATATACTAACCAAAGAGTAGAAAGACTGGAAAGTGATCGATTAAGAAGGAAGAAAGAAACAGGCTCATTATCATTCATGCCTCACTCCCCTTCCCTTTTCATTTTCATCTCTGTAGACTTGACCATTCTGGGTATCACGTACAAGTGGAATTGTGCACTGTGTGTTCTTTTGTGTCTGGCTGCTTCTACTTAGCACAGTGCTTTAAGGCTCACCGTGTTGTACTGTGTGTCAGTGCATCATGGTTTTTTACAGCCAGATAACACCCTGTGGTGTCAGTGTCCCCCATGCAGTACACCCCCTCGGTCATCGCTTGCTGGACATGCAGGCTATATCTAGCTTTGGCTACTGCGAATAGTGATGCTGTGAACCTGTTGTGTATAAACCTTTGTGTGGATGTGTCTTCATTTCCCACATGTAAATAGCAAGGTGTGGAGTTGTTAGTTGATGTGGTAACTCAGTTTTAACATTTTGAAAAATGTTATCTAACTTCTTTTGTCCACATCGTCACCCATAGTTGTTTCTGTCTGTCTTTTGAGTCTAGTGGTGGTATAGCAGTGTCACATTGTGGCTTTGGTTTGTATTTCTTTAGTGATCTTGAGGCTGAGCAACTTTTTATTATGACTGTTATATCATAATATGATTATGATTGTTCACATATTTTCTTTGAAAAATGTCTACTCAAATCACTTATCTTTTAAAAAATAAGGTTATTTTATTGTTGCTTCTGAGTTGAAGAGCCCTGTGTACGCATTCTGGATATGTGTCCTAGACATATGCCTGGCCAGTATTTTTTTGCTGGTCCATGAGTTACTTTTTTACATTTTACATAATGTCATTTGAAGGATAGAAGTCTTGCTTTTGATGAGGCCACAATTTATCAATTTGTTTTTTATTGCTGTGCTTTTGGTGTCATATCTAACAAATCATTGTTTAATCCAAGGTCATAAAAATTTATTCCTGTATATTCTTCTATGGGGTTTTTTGTTGTTGTTGTTTTTGTAGCTTTCACTTTCTTGGATCTTTGATTCATTTTGAGTTAAGATCATTTACTTTTCCTCCAGTCAAAAGTTTTCCCAGACTCATTCAGGACTCAACAAGATAGATTTAGCATCTCCACTGTGGATTTTCTTTTCCAGTATTTGTAAAGAAAACATGCTTAGTGGCTGTCATGTGCTGGCTAGAGCCCGGATTGCCAAGACTGATATGAGACTTGGGCCTGGGTGTGGGCAGGGCTTGGATGTCCTGCCACGTTCTCCAGCACATCCTCTTAGGGCTGGGGGAACTGTCACTGAAGCCCACCTGCAAGCTGAGATGGCTCCAGGCACTTGGCACGCATTGGAAGAAAGCCTGGCCTCTTCCCCAGCATTGGAGGGGTCAAAGCAAATGAGCCATCAGAGAGAGGCCTGGTGGCACAGCACAGCTAAGGCATGATGGCGCTAGGGCAGTCTGCCAAGTGAGCTGTCAAAAGGGCAGACAGAGCGATCACATTTTTTTGCTGGTCTGCTGTCGTACATTTAATTAATAGAGTTTTCGTTGTGTTTTTAAAGTCATTCTTGCTTTCAGTGGACATATTATTATATTTTTAATACCTCCCTCCCAAACTACCTGTGACAGGCATAGGAGCTTTCTCAGATAAGCCTCTGGTTTTCCTTCTGGATCCTCCAAGGAACAGATACATGAGTAATTTGTAACTTGTGGGGGAAACAGGAGGAGGTGAGACACTGGGCTTATTTTTACCAAAAAGCAGGACAAGTGACCTAAGATGAAAGTCACTAAATGGAATAACCTCATTGGGTATTCCCTCCTGAGTCATTTATCACCAAAGCAAATTGAGTGGTAGCGTGTCAAGATGAATGTTAATGCTTTATGAATTGAGCACGACTGGTTCAGGCATCTTGCCAGAAATAGCTCAGCCCTGTGGCAAATTGATTGATAATAGACAGAGTGAGTCCTGAGTTGACTTTAGCTTATTGTCTGGGTGTTTGTACACACGTACACACATCATTATCCGTGTAAACAGATGGACACTGCCTGCATTCTCTCCAGGAGGAGCTTGTTTATATGTAATGTTCTTTCATCTGTTATTTGACTTTAAAATCTTAAGAGTAAAGTATTCAAAGTAAAATATACTGATCTCTTCTGCATAAAAAGTAAGGATCAGTATTTTAAAATCTGAGTTTATGCAGCAAATTGAATATGGGGTATCAGTTTTGATCACAAAGTACAGACTGCCCCTTAAATGGTTAGGACCAAAAATGTCCTGAATTTAAAATTTATTTTTGGATATATATATATATATATATATATATATATATATATATATATATATATGGTTTTAAGAATGGGATCTGTGCTTGTTAGCTTTCTGTTACTGTAATAAAGTCATTGAGAGAACCAACTCAAAAAGTGCAATTTGCTTGGGCTCTTGCAGATCCTGAGATGCCTGCAGGCATCTTTCCTATATTCCTGGTACGAACTATTTGGCTTTTTTTGTGTGGTATGGGAATTGAACTCAGGACCTTGTGCCTCCCAGGCAGGCATGATGCTACTGAGCTACATCCCTCACCCCTTGGCTTGTTTTCAGTAGGACTGATCTCTTTACGAACTGCACCCTCCTTGGCAGCATCTTTAAGCATACTTCTTTTGTGAGGTAAAACCACAGCGGACACTGTGGAAATCCAGAAGATTACTAGCAACAACTATGAAAACCTACACTCCAATAAATTGGAGAATCCAGAAAAAATGGATATATTCCTAGATACATTTGAATTACCAAAACTTAACCAATAAGATATAAAAACCTCTGGGTAACTCAATAACAGGCAATGAAATTGAAGCAGTACTGACAAACTTACCAACTAAGGAAAGTCTAGGACCGGATGGATTTATGCTGAATTCTCCAAGAACTTCAGGGACGATCTCATGCCAATACTTCTCAAATTTTTAGTGAAATCAAAAGGGAGGAGTACTCCCAGGGTCATTCCTGGAAGCCAGCTGTCTTGACTTTACTCACTGCTGGGACAGGATATCCAACACTCCACAAGTTAAAGGTGGAGTGCTTTATTTTACCTCATCGCTTGTAGAGGTTTTAATTCATAGTGAGCTGGATCTAGGCAGAGGAGAAATGGTCCAAGCAGGAGGAAGGGAAGCAGTAAGCAGCAGAAGCAACAGAAGAAGCAAAGCATGCCTCCCTTGCCTTTTTGATCCCATCCGGGCTTCAAGCCTTTTGGGTGGTGCCGCCCACGCCCAGGGTGGACTTTCCATTATCCACACCTAGAGCTACTCTAATGCTGTCATTTGGCTAGTTTACTACCGAACACCCTTGATTCCAATGTCACATACCCTAGATGCAGCTATCTGTGCAAAGTCCTACCTGCATGGTGCTTTCAAGGGAAATCTAGATACAACTCCTAACGCTAGCATATCCTGATTCTAAAACCGACAGGGACCAGATCAAAATAGAGAACTACAGGGAAATCTCTTTAATGAACACCAAAAGTCCTCCATAAGATACTGGCAAACAGAATGCAACAAATCATCATAGAGATTATAATACATGATGACAAGTAGGTTTCATCCCGAAGATGTAGGGATTGTCCAGCACAAGCAAATCAGTACAGGTAATATATCATAGAAATAGAACCAAGGGCAAAAATCACGTGATCATCTTTAGCCATTTGAGAAGTGGAAATTAAAACAACACTGAGATACTGCCTTACTCCGGAAAGAATAGCTGTCGTCAAGAAATCCAACAGTAACAAATGCTAGTAAGCCTGAATTTTTAAAAAAAATCAAGTGTATTTTTTGTAAGTAGCATATTATTGGATCCTGCTTCTTGATTCATTTTGCCAGTGTATTTTTTTTTTTTTTTTTGGATTGATGAGTTGAAGCCATTTACATTGATGGTTATAACTGGTATGTATTGACTTATCCTTGTGTTCTTTTCTCATTGTGATTTCCCTTTATTTACTTCCTTGGTTTATTTATTTGCTTCCTTGGTAGATTCATTCAGTTGGAGTGAATTTTAGTCCTCATTACTTCTTTCTGGAATGTACATTAGAACATTTTGGAGTGCTGGTTTGGTAGTCCTGAATTTCTTCAGGTGTTCTTTCTCATGGAAGTATCTTATTTCTCCATCAATTTGGAAAGATTATTTTGTTTTGTCTTGTTTTTGAGACAGAGTCTCAATGTTAATTCAGGCTTTCCTTGAACTCACTGAAATCTCCCTCCTCAGTCTCCAGGTACTGGGATTACAATTGTGTGCTACCACACATAGGTGAAAGATAGTTTTGTCAACTGCGTCAATCTGGGCTGGAGGTCATTTTCTTTTTTTTTTTCTTCTTTTTTTTAAGGTTTTTTGAGACGGGGTCTCACTTTGTGGTTCAGGCTGGCCCTGAGCTCATCCTCCAACTCACATCATAGCAATCCTCCTGCCTCTGCCTCCCGAGTGCTGGGATGACAGGCGTGAGCCACCATGCCCGGCGCTGTGGTATGTGGTACTGGTTGCTGCTGGGTGTGAGTCTCCATGCCCAGTATTGTTATGTGGTTACCGGGGATCGAACCCGGGTCCTTGCACTTGCAAGACAGGCACCGGAACCACTGAGCTATATCCCCGGCCCTGGAGGTCATTTTCTTTTAGGGCTTTCAATACTTCCCTCTCCTTGACTTGAGGGTTGTGTTGAGACGTCTGCTGTCATTCTTGTGAGTTCTTCTTTATAGATAATTTATTTACTTTTTTCTAACAGTTTTAAAAAATTTTTTTTGTGGTGCTAGGAATCAAACTTGTGCCCTTGTGTTTCCAAGGTAGGTGTAGTACTACTTGAGCTAAGTTCCCAGCCCTAATAGCTTTTAATATTGTGTGATTGTGTTGAATTTTTGGAATCTTGGCTATCACATATCTTGATATAGATTTCTTTTTTTGATCATGGCTAGAGTTATGTAAGCTTTACTTATCTGTATGTCAAATTCTTTTTCCCTGGTTGGGAAATGTTCTGCTATTACTTCTGTGAGCAGGTTTTTTAATGTCATTTGCACTGTCTCTTGCTTTTCCATTGACCTGGATTAATCTTATGTTATTTTTCTTTGCATCATCTAGCAACTGTTGGATTGGTTTGTCATTGTCCCTTGCTATTTTTAAGAAATCTTTCTTTTCATGATTACTAACCGTAGTCATGTCTTCTGTATTTGATTTTCTGTCTTCACATTGGCTCATTCTGCTATGTGTACTTTCAGTCGAATTTTAAATCTCCTAGATAATTGAATCTGTTTTATGGATTCCATTTCTTTCCTGTGCTGGGAATTCAGGGTTTCCATCATTTTCCTCAGCTCCCCTATTTTTTTTCTATAACTGTACCAGTTATAGATAAAAGACACTAACCATGTCCTTTATTATGGTCACTATCTCTGTAGTTACTTAAGAAATTACTTCTGATTTGATTTTTTTTCTAGAGCCTTGTTCCTATGCTGTATTACTTCCACTGTCCCCACTTCGGAGTGTCCATGTGGGTTGCTTTTGAATTATTTCATTTCATTGCCTACTAGATTTGCTTTTGGAGAGCTGAAAGTCTGGCTGTGTCTTGCTTCTGTCTTTTCATTTTATACACACACACACACATATATATTTAGTTTAATTCCTGGGTTAATGCTTATAAATTGTCTGTGGTAAATAGGTGTATTATTGATATTGAGAACACTTAGGAAATGGCTCCTGCTCAGAGATGTCTTCCAGGTGCAACAGTCTTTTGAGTTTTGAGTCTATTGCAAGATCCTACCTTTTGAATTTATTGGGAATGAGAAGTTGCTGCCTCTGGTTCTTCAGCACTGGCTTACAGTATTATTCATGACCCTATGCAGTCTCAGTCTTAGCTTACAAGGAAAAACAACTGATTAGAACAATTATATCCCCGTGGTTAAAGCAGTACAATCAGCAATGATAATAGCATCAAACATAGCCTAGAAAATAACAAATTATGGGGATGGGGATTTAGCTCAGTGGTTCCGGCACCTGTCTTGCAAGCGCAAGGACCTGGGTTCAATCCCCGGTAACCACATACCATACTGGGCGTGGAGACTCAACCCAGCAGCAATCAGTACCACATACCACAGTGCCGGGCGTGGTAGCTCACACCTGTAATCCCAGCACTCGGGAGGCAGAGGCAGGAGGATTGCTGTGATGTGAGTTGGATGCTGAGCTCAGGGCCAGCCTGAACTACAAAGTGAGACTCTGTCTAAAAAAAAAAAAACCAAAAAACAAAACCAACAACCAGCAAAAAACCAAATTGTGATAACTATTAACTTGGTACTTTTAACCATATGTACTATATTTATTATTGCATAACAAAATCTAAACCCAGAAAATTTTATGCAGTAAATATGCCCTCAATATGGCAGTTTTGTCCTTTAAAGAGCTTAGAGTTAAAAATAGAGAAATAGAGCAGAAGATTAGAAGCATGACTGGAGGACAAAGGAAGATTTTGCAAACATTGGAAATTTGGTGAAGAAGATAGGAGGGAAACAGAAGGAGTAAAAAAGAACAGAAAGGAACGGCAATGAAAAGCTAGAAACAGTGTTCACACTCATATAGCAACAAGAACAAAGGATCAAGCCAAAAAGAAAAGATAAAGATGTTCACTTATGGGCATGTCTTTGCTGTCCCTAGCAGAGTAGGCAAATAGCGTCCAGATCCATGTTGATTAATCCCGTGAAGCTAGGTGTCAGTTTATGGCAGGGTGGTGGATAATCCCAGCAAACTTTTACCTTTAGTTCACTGAAGTATAGACCTGTGCCTGGATGTGAGGTTGGAACCTTATTTGTTTAGCCCGCCATAGTTTGTGTGCCTCCTGCTGGCTTGGGCTGGGCTTGCTGCCAGTTTAAACTTGACCACTGACCTCTTGCCAACTTGATCTCTGCTCCACCTTACCCTGACATTAGGAGCCACTAGATGGAGCCAGTCTGCAGCTACTCTGAGTTCTAAGCACATTTGGCCTCTCTCTTCCTTAGTGACTTGCCCTCTCCTGGTTTGGGGACGAGTGTGAACCTAAATAATTCACCAGCCACCGCAATCTGCAGCTTGCACCACTCTATTCTACTGGTGTGTCTCTCCATGGAGGCCTTTAGGGTTGCCAGTAGTAACTATTTGTCTGCAGGTTTGAGTCGCTCCTCCCACACAGCTAGTCAGGGCTCAGGGAGAAAGTGTCACTGCCACCTCTTTCTGCTGTGTTGATTTCCTGGTCTTTGTTCTCTCTGTGAGCTTTAATTCTCACTTAAGATCCTTGCTGGGTCCTGGGGACCCACTTCCCTTCTCTTCCTCATGTTGCGGTATACCAGCATCTAGACACCAAATCTTGAAGAGTGGGTTTCTCTGCTGTTCAGTTCTCTGCCATCTTCCTGGAAGTCAGTATTATAAATATTCTATACATTTCATCACTTAAAAATTGTGAACCAATTTTATCTTGCAATGGTGCTTTTTCTTTCCTATCCTACAAAAGAGAGTATAAATTCTTATGTTGCTTCAGTTCTAGAAATGTAACACTGATTCTTTTTGAATGTCATTTTCTCCAAGAAAAGAACAGAATATCATGTTTCCTTGTCCAAACATATCTTGTTAACATTTTTATAACAGCAAACTGTAATTTAAAGTTTATATCATTCTGTTACTGTTTTTTTTTAGGTTTTTTGAGACAGGGTCTCGCTTTGTGGTTCAGGCTGGCCCTGAGCTCAGCCTC